>JBBPBR010001015.1:9963-61181 GCA_037974775.1 Cicer pinnatifidum
CAATGACACAAACAAACTTATTGGATGCACAAGATTGGTTAAAAACCCTAATTGGACAAGAATATGCCTAGGGAGGACGAAAATGACCTAAATATTAATTCAATGACACAAACAAAGTTATTGGATGCACAAGATTGGTTAAAAACCCTAATTTGACAAGAATAAGTCATGGGAGGACGAAAATGACCTAATTGATCATCCAATGACACAAACACACCTATTGGATGCACAAGATTGGTTAAAAACCCTAATTGGACAAGAATAAGCCTAGGGAGGACGAAAATGACCTAATTGATCATCCAATGACACAAACACACCTATTGGATGCACAAGATTGGTTAAAAACCCTAATTGGACAAGAATAAGCCTAGGGAGGACGAAAATGACCTAATTGATCATCCAATGACACAAACACACCTATTGGATGCACAAGATTGGTTAAAAACCATTGTTGGACAAGAATATGGCTAGGGAGGATGAAAATGACCTAATTGATCATCCAATGACACAAATGAACTTATTGGATGCACAAGATTGGTTAAAAACCCTAGTTGGACAAGAATATGCCTAGGGAGGACGAAAATGACCTAATTGATCATCCAATGACACAAACACACCTATTGGATGCACAAGATTGGTTAAAAACCCTAATTGGACAAGAATAAGCCTAGGGAGGACGAAAATGACCTAATTGATCATCCAATGACACAACCACGCCTATTGGATGCACAAGATTGGTTAAAAACCCTAATTGGACAAGAATAAGCCTAGGGAGGACGAAAATGACCTAATTGATCATCCAATGACACAAACACACCTATTGGATGCACAAGATTGGTTAAAAACCCTAATTGGACAAGAATAAGCCTAGGGAGGACGAAAATGACCTAATTGATCATCCAATGACACAAACACACCTATTGGATGCACAAGATTGGTTAAAAACCCTAATTGGACAAGAATAAGCCTAGGGAGGACGAAAATGACCTAATTGATCATCCATTGCCACAAACACACCTATGGGATGCACAAGATTGGTTAAAAACCCTAATTGGACAAGAATATGCCTTGGGAGGACGAAAATGACCTAATTGGTCATCCAATGACACAAACACACCTATTGGATGCAAAAGATTGGTTAAAAACCCTAATTGGACAAGAATAAGCCTAGGGAGGACGAAAATGACCTAATTGATCATCCAATGACACAAACACACCTATTGGATGCACAAGATTGGTTAAAAACCCTAATTGGACAAGAATAAGCCTAGGGAGGACGAAAATGACCTAATTGATCATCCAATGACACAAACACACCTATTGGATGCACAAGATTGGTTAAAAACCCTAATTGAACAAGAATAAGCATAGAAAGGACGAAAATGACCTAATTGATCATTCAATGACACAAACACACCTATTGGATGCACAAGATTGGTTAAAATCTCTAATTGGACAAGAATATGCATAGGGAGAACGAAAATGACCTAAATGTTAATCCAATAACACAAATGAACTTATTGGATGCACAAGATTGGTTAAAAACCCTAATTGGACAAGAATAAGCCTAGGGAGGACGAAAATGACCTAAATGCTAATCCAATGACACAACTCAACTTATTGGATGCACAAGATTGGTTAAAAACCCTAATTGGTCAAGAATAAGCCTAGGGAGGACGAAAATGACCTAATTGATCATCCAATGACACAAACACACCTATTGGATGCACAAAATTGGTTAAAAACCCTAATTGGACAAGAATATGCCTAGGGAGGACGAAAATGACCTAAATATTAGTTCAATGAAACAAACAAACTTATTGGATGCACAAGATTGGTTAAAAACCCTAATTGGACAAGAATAAGCATAGGGAGGACGGAAATGACCTAATTGATCTTCCAATGACACAAACACACCTATTGGATGCACAAGATTGGTTAAAAACCCTAATTGGACAAGAATATGCCTAGGGAGGACGAAAATGACCTAAATGTTAATCCAATGACACAAATTAACTTATTGGATGCACAAGATTGGTTAAAAACCCTAATTGGACAAGAATAAGCCTAGGGAGGACGAAAATGACCTAATTGATCATCCAATGACACAAACACACCTATTGGATGCACAAGATTGGTTAAAAACCCTAATAGGACAAGAATATGCCTAGGGAGGACGAAAATGACCTAAATATTAGTTCAATGAAACAAACAAACTTATTGGATGCACAAGATTGGTTAAAAACCCTAATTGGACAAGAATAAGCATAGGGAGGACGAAAATGACCTAATTGATCATCCAATGACACAAACACACCTATTGGATGCACAAGATTGGTTAAAAACCCTAATTGGACAAGAATATGCCTAGGGAGGACGAAAATGACCTAAATGTTAATCCAATGACACAAATTAACTTATTGGATGCACAAGATTGGTTAAACACCCTAATTGGACAAGAATAAGCCTAGGGAGGACGAAAATGACCTAATTGATCATCCAATGACACAAACACACATATTGGATGCACAAGATTGGTTAAAAACCCTAATTGGACAAGAATATGCCTAGGGAGGACGAAAATGACCTAAATGTTAATCCAATGACACAAATGAACTTATTGGATGCACAAGATTGGTTAAAAACCCTAATTGGACAAGAATAAGCCTAGGGAGGACGAAAATGACCTAATTGATCATCCAATGACACAAACACACCTATTGGATGCACAAGATTGGTTAAAAACCCTAATTGGACAAGAATAAGCCTAGGGAGGACGAAAATGACCTAATTGATCATCCATTGACACAAACACACCAATTGGATGCACAAGATTCGTTAAAAACCCTAATTGGACAAGAATATGCCTAGGGAGGACGAAAATGACCTAATTGATCATCCAATAACTCAAACACACCTATTGGATGCACAAGATTGGTTAAAAAGCCTAATTGGACAAGAATATGCCTAGGGAGGACGAAAATGAACTAAATGTTAATCCAATGACACAAATGAACTTATTGGATGCACAAGATTGGTTAAAAACCCTAATTGGAGAAGAATAAGCCTAGGGAGGACGAAAATGACCTAATTGATCATCCAATGACACAAACACACCTATTGGATGCACAAGATTGGTTAAAAACCCTAATTGGACAAGAATAAGCCTAGGGAGGACGAAAATGACCTAATTGATCATCCAATGACACAAACACACCTATTGGATGCACAAGATTAGTTAAAAACCATAATTGGACAAGAATAAGCCTAGGGAGGACGAAAATAACCTAATTGATCATCCAATGACACAAACACACCTATTGGATGCACAAGATTGGTTAAAAACCCTAATTGGACAAGAATAAGCCTAGGGATGACGAAAATGACCTAATTGATCATCCAATGACACAAACACACCTATTGGATGCACAAGATTGGTTAAAAACCCTAATTGGACAAGAATAAGCCTAGGGAGGACCAAAATGACCTAATTGATCATCCAATGACACAAATACACCTATTGGATGCACAAGATTGGTTAAAAACCCTAATTAGACTAGAATAAGGCTATGGATGACGAAAATGACCTAATTGATCATCCATTGCCACAAACACACCTAATGGATGAACAAGATTGGTTAAAAACCCTAATTGGACAAGAATATGCCTAGGGAGGACGAAAATGACCTAATTGGTCATCCAATGACACAAACACACCTATTGGATGCACAAGATTGGTTTAAAACCCTAATTGGACAAGAATAAGCCTAGGGAGGACGAAAATAACCTAATTGATCATCCAATGACACAAACACACCTATTGGATGCACAAGATTGGTTAAAAACCCTAATTGGACAAGAATATGCCTAGGGAGGACGAAAATGACCTAAATGTTAATCCAATGACACAAATGAACTTATTGGATGCACAAGATTGGTAACAAACCCTAATTGGACAAGAATATGCCTAGGGAGGACGAAAATGACCTAATTGATCATCCAATGACACAAACACACCTATTGGATGCACAAGATTCGTTCAAAACCCTAATTGGACAAGAATAAGCCTAGGGAGGACGAAAATGACCTAATTGATCATCCAATGACACAAACACACCTATTGGATGCACAAGATTGGTTAAAAACCCTAATTGGACAAGAATATGCCTAGGGAGGACGAATATGACCAAAATGTTAATCCAATAACACAAATGAACTTATTGGATGCACAAGATAGGTTAAAAACCCAAATTGTACAAGAATAAGCCTAGGGAGGACGAAAATGACCTCATTGATCATCCAATGACACAAACACACCTATTGGATGCACAAGATTGGTTAAAAACCCTAATTGGACAAGAATAAGCCTAGGGAGGACGAAAATGACCTAATTGATCATCCAATGACACAAACACACCTATTGGATGCACAAGATTGGTTAAAAACCCTAATTGGACAAGAATAAGCCTAGGGAGGACGAAAATGACCTAATTGATCATCCAATGGCACAAACACACCTATTGGATGCACAAGATTGGTTTAAAACCCTAGTTGGAGAAGAATATGCCAAGGGTGGACGAAAATGACCTAATTGATCATCCAATGACACAAATGAACTTATTGGATGCACAAGATTGGTTAAAAACCCTAATTGGACAAGAATAAGCCTAGGGAGGACGAAAATGACCTAATTGATCATCCAATGACACAAACACACCTATTGGATGCACAAGATTGGTTAAAAACCCTAATTGGACAAGAATAAGTCTAGTGAGGACGAAAATGACCTAATTGATCATCCAATGACACAAACACACCTATTGGATGCACAAGATTGGTTAAAAACCCTAATTGGACAAGAATAAGCCTAGGGAGGACGAAAATGACCTAATTGATCATCCAATGACACAAAACACCTATTGGATGCACAAGATTGGTTAAAAATCCTAATTGGACAAGAATAAGCCTAGGGAGGATAAAAATGACCTAATTGATCATCCAATGACACAAACACACCTATTGGATGCACAAGATTGGTTAAAAACCCTAATTGGACAAGAATAAGCCTAGGGAGGACGAAAATGACCTAATTGATCATCCAATGACACAAACACACCTATTGGATGCACAAGATTGGTTAAAAACCCTAATTGGACAAGAATAAGCCTAGGGAGGACGAAAATGACCTAATTGATCATCCAATCACACAAACACACCTATTGGATGCACAAGATTGGTTAAAAACCATAGTTGGACATGAATATGCCTAGGGAGGATGAAAATGACCTAATTGATCATCCAATGACACAAATGAACTTATTGGATGCACAAGATTGGTTAAAAACACTAATTGGACAAAAATAAGCCTAGGGAGGACAAAAATGACCTAATTGATCATCCAATGACACAAACACACCTATTGGATGCACAAGATTGGTTAAAAACCCTAATTGGACAAGAATAAGCCTAGGGAGGACGAAAATGACCTAATTGATCATCCAATGACACAAACACACCTATTGGATGCACAAGATTGGTTAAAAACCCTAATTGGACAAGAATAAGCCTAGGGAGGACGAAAATGACCTAATTGATCATCCAATGACACAAACACACCTATTGGATGCACAAGATTGGTTAAAAACCCTAATTGGACAAGAATAAGCCTAGGGAGGACGAAAATGACCTAATTGATCATCCAATGACACAAACACATCTATTGGAAGCACAAGATTGGTTAGAAACCCTAGTTGGACAAGAATATGCCTAGGGAGGACGAAAATGACCTAATTGATCATCCAATGACACAAATGAACTTATTGGATGCACAAGATTGCTTAAAAACCCTAATTGGACAAAAATAAGCATAGAAAGGACGAAAATGACCTAATTGATCATCCAATGACACAAACACACCTATTGGATGCACAAGATTGGTTAAAAACCCTAATTGGACAAGAATAAGCCTAGGGAGGACGAAAATGACCTAATTGATCATCCAATGACACAAACACACCTATTGGATGCACAAGATTGGTTAAAAACCCTAATTGGACAAGAATAAGCCTAGGGAGGACGAAAATGACCTAATTGATCATCCAATGACACAAACACACCTATTGGATGCACAAGATTGGTTAAAAACCCTAATTGGACAAGAATAAGCCTAGGGAGGACGAAAATGACCTAATTGATCATCCAATGACAGAAACACACCGATTGGATTCACAAGATTGGTTAAAAACCCTAATTCGACAAGAATATGCCTAAGGAGGACGAAAATGACCTAAATATTAATTCAATGACACAAACAAAGTTATTGGATGCACAAGATTGGTTAAAAACCCTAATTGGACAAGAATAAGCCTTGGGATGATGAAAATGACCTAATTGATCATCCAATGACACAAACACACCTATTGGATGCACAAGATTGGTTAAAAACCCTAATTGGACAAGAATAAGCCTAGGGAGGACGAAAATGACCTAATTGATCATCCAATGACACAAACACACCTATTGGATGCACAAGATTGGTTAAAAACCCTAATTGGACAAGAATAAGCCTAGGGAGGACGAAAATGACCTAATTGATCATCCAATGACACAAACACACCTATTGGATGCACAAGATTGGTTAAAAACCCTAATTGGACAAGAATAAGCCTAGGGAGGACGAAAATGACCTAATTGACCATCCAATGACACAAACACACCTATTGGATACACAAGATTGGTTAAAAATCCTAATTGGACAATAATATGCCTAGGGTGGACGAAAATGACCTAAATGTTAATCCAATGACACAAATGAACTTATTGGATGCACAAGATTGGTTAAAAACCCTAATTGGACAAGAATAAGCCTAGGGAGGACGAAAATGACCTAATTGATCATCCAATGACACAAACACACCTATTAGATGCTCAAGATTGGTTAAAAACCCTAATTGGACAAGAATAAGCCTAGGGAGGACGAAAATGACCTAATTGATCATCCAATGACACAAACACATCTATTAGATGCTCAAGATTGGTTAAAAACCCTAATTGGACAAGAATAAGCCTAGGGAGGACGAAAATGACCTAATTGATCATCCAATGACACAAACACACCTATTGGATGCACAAGATTGGTTAAAAACCCTAATTGGACAAGAATAAGCCTAGGGAGGACGAAAATGACCTAATTGATCATCCAATGACACAAACACACCTATTGGAAGCACAAGATTGGTTAAAAACCCTAATTGGACAAGAATAAGCATAGAAAGGACGAAAATGACCTAATTGATCATCCAATGACAACAAACACACCTATTGGATGCACAAGATTGCTTAAAATCCCTAATTGGACAAGAATATGCCTAGGGAGAACGAAAATGACCTAAATGTTAATCCAATGACACAAATGAACTTATTGGATGCACAAGATTGGTTAAAAACCCTAATTGGACAAGAATAAGCCTAGGGAGGACAAAAATGACCTAAATGCTAATCCAATGACACAACTTAACTTATTGGATGCACAAGATTGGTTGAAAACCCTAATTAGTCAAGAATAGGCCTAGGGAGGACGAAAATGACCTAATTGATCATCCAATGACACAAACACACCTATTGGATGCACAAGATTGGTTAAAAACCCTAATTGGACAAGAATAAGCCTAGGGAGGACGAAAATGACCAAATTGATCATCCATTGCCACAAACACACCTATTGGATGCACAAGATTGGTTAAAAACCCTAATAGGACAAGAATATGCCTAGGGAGGACGAAAATGACCTAATTGATCATCCAATGACACAAACACACCTATTGGATGCACAAGATTGGTTAAAAACCCTAATTGGACAAGAATATGCCTAGGTAGGACGAAAATGACCTAATTGATCATCTAATGACACAAACACACCTATTGGATGCACAAGATTGGTTAAAAACCCTAATTGGACAAGAATAAGCCTAGGGAGGACGAAAATGACCTAATTGATCATCCAATGACACAAACACACCTATTGGATGCACAAGATTGGTTAAAAACCCTAATTGGACAAGAATAAGCCTAGGGAGGACGAAAATGACCTAATTGATCATCCAATGACACAAACACACCTATTGGATGCATAAGATTGGTTAAAAACCCTAATTGGACAAGAATAAGCCTTGGGAGGACGAAAAATGACCTAATTGATCATCCAATGAAACAAACACACCTATTGGATGCACAAGATTGGTTAAAAATCCTAATTGGACAAGAATAAGCCTAGGGAGGACGAAAATGACCTAATTGATCATCCAATGACACAAACACACCTATTGGATGCACAAGATTGGTTAAAAACCCTAGTTGGACAAGAATATGCCTAGGGAGGACGAAAATGACCTAATTGATCATCCAATGACACAAATGAACTTATTGGATTCACAAGATTGGTTAAAAACCCTAGTAGGACAAGAATATGCCTAGGGAGGACGAAAATGACCTAATTGATCATCCAATGACACAAATGAACTTATTGGATGCACAAGATTTGTTAAAAACCCTAATTGGACAAGAATAAGCCTAGGGAGGACGAAAATGACCTAATTGATCATCCAATGACACAAACACACCTATTGGATGCACAAGATTGGTTAAAAACCCTAATTGGACAAGAATAAGCCTAGGGAGGACGAAAATGACCTAATTGATCATCCAATGACACAAACACACCTATTGGATGCACAAGATTGGTTAAAAACCCTAATTGGACAAGAATAAGCCCAGGGAGGACGAAAATGACCTAATTGATCATTCAATAACACAAACACACCTATTGGATGCACAAGATTGGTTAAAAACCCTAGTTGGACAAGAATATGCCTAGGGAGGACGAAAATGACCTAATTGATCATCCAATGACACAAATAAACTTATTGGATGCACAAGATTGGTTAAAAACCCTAGTTGTACAAGAATATGCCTAGGGAGGACAAAAATGACCTAATTGATCATCCAATGACACAAACACACCTATTGGATGCACAAGATTGGTTAAAAACCCTAATTGGACAAGAATAAGCCTAGGGAGGACGAAAATGACCTAATTGATCATCCAATGACACAAACACACCTATTGGATGCACAAGATTGGTTAAAAACCCTAATTGGACAAGAATAAGCCTAGGGAGGACGAAAATGACCTAATTGATCATCCAATGACACAAACACACCTATTGGATGCACAAGATTGGTTAAAAACCCTAATTGGACAAGAATAAGCCTAGGGAGAATGAAAATGACCTTAATGTTAATCCAATGACACAACTCAACTTATTGGATGCACAAGATTGGTTAAAAACCCTAATTGGACAAGAATAAGCCTAGGGAGGACGAAAATGACCTAATTGATCATCCAATGACACAAACACACCTATTGGATGCACAAGATTGGTTAAAAACCCTAATTGGACAAGAATAAGCCTAGGGAGGACGAAAATGACCTAATTGATCATCCAATGACACAAACACACCTATTGGATACACAAGATTGGTTAAAAACCCTAATTGGGCAAGAATATGCCTAGGGAGGACGTCGAAAATGACCTAAATGTTAATCGAATGACACAAATGAACTTATTGGACGCACAAGATTTGTTAAAAACCTTAATTGGAGAAGAATAAGCATAGGGAGGACGAAAATGACCTAAATGTTAATTCAATGAAACAACTCAACTTATGGGATGCACAAGATTGGTTAAAAACCCTAATTGGACAAGAATAAGCCTAGGGAGGACGAAAATGACCTAATTGATCATCCAATGACACAAACACACCTATTGGATGCACAAGATTGGTTAAAAACCCTAATTGGACAAGAATAAGCCTAGGGAGGACGAAAATGACCTAATTGATCATCCAATGACACAAACACACCTATTGGATGCACAAGATTGGTTAAAAACCCTAATTGGACAAGAATATGCCTAGGGAGGTCGAAAATGACCTAAATATTAATTCAATGACACAAACAAAGTTATTGGATGCACAAGATTGGTTAAAAAAACCCTAATTGGACAAGAATAAGCCTAGGGAGGACGTAAATGACCTAATTGATCATCCAATGACACAAACACACCTATTGGATGCACAAGATTGGTTAAAAACCCTAATTGGACAAGAATATGCCCAGGGAGGACGAAAATGACCTAATTGATCATCCAATGACACAAACACACCTATTGGATGCACAAGATTGGTTAAAAACCCTAATTGGACAAGAATAAGCCTAGGGAGGACGAAAATGACCTAATTGATCATCCAATGACACAAACACACCTATTGGATGCACAAGATTGGTTAAAAACCCTAATTGGACAAGAAGATGCCTAGGGAGGACAAAAATGACCTAATTGATCATCGAATGACACAAACACACCTATTGGATGCAAAAGTTTGGTTAAAAACCCTAATTGGACAAGAATAAGCCAAGGGAGAACGAATATGACCTAAATGTTAATCCAATAACACAAATGAACTTATTGGATGCACAAGATTGGTTAAAAACCCTAATTCGACAAGAATAAGCCTAGGGAGGACGAAAATGACCTAATTGATCATCCAATGACACAAACACACCTATTGGATGCACAAGATTGGTTAAAAACCCTAATTGGACAAGAATAAGCCTAGGGAGGACGAAAATGACCTAATTGATCATCCAATGACACAAACACACCTATTGGATGCACAAGATTGGTTAAAAACCCTAATTGGACAAGAATAAGTCTAGGGAGGACGAAAATGACTTAATTGATCATCCAATGACACAAACACACCTATTGGATGCACAAGATTGGTTAAAAACCCTAGTTGGACAAGAATATGCCTAGGGAGGACGAAAATGACCTAATTGATCATCCAATGACACAAATGAAATTATTGGATGCACAAGATTGGTTGAAAATCCTAATTGGACAAGAATAAGCCTAGGGAGGACGAAAATGACCTAATTGATCAATCAATGACACAAACACACCTATTGGATGCACAAGATTGGTTAAAAACCCTAATTGGACAAGAATATGCCTTGGGAGGATGAAAATGACCTAATTGATCATCCAATGACACAAACACACCTATTGGATGCACAAGACTAGTTAAAAACCCTAATTGGACAAGAATATGCCTAGGAAGGACGAAAATGACCTAATTGATCATCCAATGACACAAACACACGTATTGGATGCACAAGATTGGTTAAAAACCCTAATTGGACAAGAATAAGCCTAGGGAGGACGAAAATGACCTAATTGATCATCCAATGACACAAACACACCTATTGGATGCACAAGATTGGTTAAAAACCCTAATTGGACAAGAATATGCCTAGGGAGGACGAAAATGACCTAAATATTAATTCAATGACATAAACAAACTTATCGAATGCACAAGATTAGTTAAAAACCCTAATTGGACAAGAATAAGCCTAGGGAGAACGAAAATGACCTAATTGATCATCCAATGACACAAACACACCTATTGGATGCACAAGATTGGTTAAAAACCCTAATTGGAAAAGAATATGCCTAGGGAGGAAGAAAATGACCTAAATATTAATTCAATGACACAAACAAAGTTATTGGATGCACAAGATTGGTTAAAAACCCTAATTGGACAAGAATAAGCCTAGGGAGGACGAAAATTACCTAATTGATCATCCAATGACACAAACACACCTATTGGATGCACAAGATTGGTTAAAAACCCTAATTGGGCAAGAATATGCCTAGGGAGGACGAAAATGACCTAAAAATTAATTCAATGACACAAACAAACTTATTGGATGCACAAGATTGGTTAAAAACCCTAATTGGACAAGAATAAGCCTAGGGAGGACGAAAATGACCTAAATGTTAATCCAATGACATAAACTCACCTATTGGATGCACAAGATTGGTTAAAAACCCTAATTGGACAAGAATAAGCCTAGGGAGAACGAAAATGACCTAATTGATCATCCAATGACAGAAACACACCTATTGGATGCACAAGATTGGTTAAAAACCCTAATTGGACAAGAATAAGCCTAGGGAGCACGAAAATGACCTAATTGATCATCCAAAGACACAAATTTCCTATTGGATGCACAAGAATGGTTAAAAACCCTAGTTGGACAAGAATATGCCTAGGGAGGACGAAAATGACCTAATTGATCATCCAATGACACATACACACCTATTGGATGCACAAGATTGGTTAAAAACCCTAATTTGACAAGAATAAGCCTAGGGAGGACGAAAATGACCTAATTGATCATCCAATGACACAAACACACCTATTGGACGCACAAGATTGGTTTAAAACCGTAATTGGACAAGAACATACCTAGGGAGGACGAAAATGACCTAAATGTTAATCCAATGACACAAATGAACTTATTGGATGCACAAGATTGGTTAAAAACCCTAATTGGACAAGAATAAGCCTTCCGAGGACAAAAATGACCTAATTGATCATCCAATGACACAAACACACCTATTGGATGCACAAGACTGGTTAAAAACCCTAATTGGACAAGAATATGCCTAGGAAGGACGAAAAGGACCTAATTGATCATCCAATGACACAAACACACCTATTGGATGCACAAGATTGGTTAAAAACCCTAATTGGACAAGAATAAGCCTAGGGAGGACGAAAATGACCTAATTGATCATCCAATGACACAAACACACCTATTGGATGCACAAGATTGGTTAAAAACCCTAATTGGACAAGTATACGCCTAGGGAGGACGAAAATGACCTAACTATTAATTCAATGACATAAACAAACTTATTGGATGCACAAGATTGGTTAAAAACCCTAATTGGACAAGAATAAGCCTAGGGAGGACGAAAATGACCTAATTGATCATCCAATGACACAAACACACCTATTGGAAGCACAAGATTGGTTAAAAACCCTAATTGGACAAGAATATGCCTAGGGAGGATGAAAATGTCCTAAATGTTAATCCAATGACACAAATGAACTTATTGGATGCACAAGATTGATTAAAAACCCTAATTGGACAAGAATAAGCCTAGGGAGGACGAAAATGACCTAATTGATCATCCAATGACACAAACACACCTATTGGATGCACAAGATTGGTTAAAAACCCTAATTGAACAAGAATAAGCCTAGGGAGGACGAAAATGACCTAATTGATCATCCAATGACACAAACACACCTATTGGATGCACAAGATTGGTTAAAAACCCAAATTGGACAAGAATAAGCATAGAAAGGACGAAAATGACCTAATTGATCATCCAATGACACAAACACACCTATTGGATGCACAAGATTGGTTAAAAACCCAAATTGGACAAGAATAAGCATAGAAAGGACGAAAATGACCTAATTGATCATCCAATGACACAAACACACCTATTGGATGCACAAGATTGGTTAAAAACCCTAATTGGACAAGAATATGCCTAGGGAGGACGAAAATGACCTAAATGTTAATCCAATGACACAAATGAACTTATTGGATGCACAAGATTGGTTAAAAACCCTAATTGGGCAAGAATAAGCCTAGGGATGACGAAAATGACCTAATTGATCATCCAATGACACAAACACACCTATTGGATGCACAAGATTGGTTAAAAACCCTAATTGGACAAGAATAAGCCTAGGGAGGACGAAAATGACCTAATTGTTGGTACTAGTAACCTCTGTTAAATGAAAATTATGCGGAAGATTACCTATTTTTAGAGATATGCGCAGCAGTTTAACAAATCGTACATTTATTAAACATAGCATCAAATAAGGTCCCAAAACTACAATACAAATGAATGCACAAAGTATATGGATCAAAGAATATATTGAGAGATGCACCAGTTACGTTTATTATTCAAGATATTGATTCACTTACAATCATGCTGGAAACAGTCTTTCATGTAATATCAAAATTTGCAGAAAGATATTCAAGTACTCAATCAATATCAAACAAATACACAATGCAGAAATTAAAAAGAGATAAGGGTAAGAAAGATTGTACGCAGTGATTTATACTGGTTCAGCCATTGTTGAACGACCTACGTCCAGTCCCAAGATCAAATCCAATCTTGGCCTTTCCAATAGAATATCTCAGAATCCGTTTACAGATGTTCTAGCTCCTCGCCTATCAATCTAAAACGATTCTTTCTATTCTATTCTTATCTCCCTGAATCCTAGAGTTTATCTCCCGTAAACTCTTCCAAGATTACAGTCAAGTTTCTTCTTGATGAGACCTCTCAATCACAGAAGATAACCACCAGTTAAGACTGGATTTCTCAATGTTATTTGTTTTAAGAATTTGTTTACAGATGTATCTAAACAGAAATTACACAGAAATTTCTTCAGCAGTCTTCTTCTCTAAAGTTGTTTCTTCAGCAATCTTTCTCAGTTCTTGTTGATCATGAAAGATGAATCTTCATGACTGAAAAAAGTAATGTTCAAAGTTATTTCACAGTGAGAAACAAAGATATCAGAAAGTTATGTGTACGTTGTTGTATATCTTCGAAGAAGAGAATGAAAAACAGTTTATATAGTTTCAGGAAAAACAACATATGCATCGATTTACCCAATCGATTCATTAAAGTCATAATGCTGGTTAATCGATTTCCTCAATCGATTTCGCGAGTCTTGTTTTTCTTGAATCTTGAAACTGTACATTCTAATCGATTTGCTCAATCGATTATTTTAAGTAGTTCTTCAAACTTTGATGACAGTATATAATTAAATCGATTTGCAGAATCGACTTGATGTGTTTTGTTCAAACAACGAGATCAAAACCATCGATGTGCTTAATCGATTTAACCATTCAGTCATCTCTGTTTATAAAACTTTTATGTCAATCGATTGTGCCAATCGATTGGGTAACACCAAACTTTATAAACTTATTCAACCCTGTTATAGAATCGATTGTACTAATCGATGTGCTCATGGATCATCAAGATTTTGTTGATTCCTTGAGTTCCAAGCAATTGTCTCGAGTATGTAGGATTGAATTTGTTGTTCCTGAAATTTTTCTCAGTTGACAGTGTTAGATGTATTTCAAATTGGATGCTTGTCAATAACATCAAAAACGAACATATGTCTAACACTAATTGATCATCCAATGACACAAACACACCTATTGGAAGCACAAGATTGGTTAAAAATCCTAATTGGACAAAAATAAGCATAGAAAGGACGAAAATGACCTAATTGATCATCCAATGACACAAACACACCTATTGGATGCACAAGATTGCTTAAAAACCCTAATTGGACAAGAATATGCCTAGGGAGAACGAAAATGACCTAAATGATCATCCAATGACACAAATGAACTTATTGGATGCACAAGATTGGTTAAAAACCCAAAGGAATCAAAGGAATTATAAGTAACAGTTTTAGTAGAGCTCCCCCTAAGTTCAATATTCATAGAGAGTAAAGATAAGGATTAGAGTAATAAAACTGATAAAATAAAGCAATAAAGAAATTACAGTTAGCACAAGTTATAATTTCTCTCCCCCTTTTGTCAGTTAAGGCAAAAAGTGGTGAAAGAGAGATGTTTGCTCCCCCTGAGGTTGTAGCAAACCTGAATACTGCTCTACAAAGAATCTAGAAAAGATTAGTAATAACAAGCAATAATGCCAGTAATATTATAACTTAGTTGAAAACAATTTTGGAATAGTGTACAAAATATAAACAGATTATGGCGCGCACTAGACAATATGAAAATGAAATGCAGCAGTTGAAATGATTAACAATCTCAAGGTTCATTAATCAAAAAGAATTACATTCATCATGATCATTACAAAACGAAAGCAAAAAGAAACAAAGACAAACAAAACTAAGAAGCCTAAGGTCCTAAACGCCTAGAGATGCTGGTCCTCATTATTAGCAGGGGATGAGGCTGAGACCGCTGTATTAACCTCAGCAGGTGTCTCCTCACCATGAGTTGCAGCAACCTCTACTGGTGTTGGAGCAGGTTCTTCAGCCGCCTGTCTTCCTATTTCAACAACATCGCTGAAGGACAACTTAATGCCCAGATGTTCCTGAATAGCTGCCACGTCTTGCGCCATCTGATTTTGGTCTGCTTGAATCTTCTGAATAGCAGCTTCAATCCTTTCATGAGATGCCTCCATCTTAGCATTGTGAACTGCTTGTGCTGCCATAAATTCAAGCAGTTTGGTGAGCACTTCCGATTCTGTTGAAACATTCTCCGCAGCTGGTTGTTCAACACCTTGCTGGGTTTGTTCAGTAGAAGTCTGAGGTCGCTTCCAAACTCCATTGACTTTTCGCAGCTGCATTTGGTTCACGATGGATTCACCAAATGTTAGGACGGTCTTCGAAACTTCTTCACCCTTCAGAGATACCTTGAAGTGAGTGAGAATCTTCGTGACGAGCTGTGGATACGGAAGTACCAACTTCCCTTGAGCAGCTTCTAGCATGTGCATGAGAACAATCCATGCCCAACTCATCTTGAGCTCTTTGCATAGACCCCATAGCAGCACGATATCCAGCCGTTGCACAACTGCGTGATTTCCGGAACGTGGAACCAGCATCCGGGTGAGGGCGTACATCAGCATCCGTTGCTGAACCTTCATCTGGCCTATAGGGAGTGAAACAGATTCCACGAACCCTTCAACCATAAGATCCTGCACAGCTGCTTGCCTATCCAGATACTCTTCCCATCCGTCGTCATCAGCGTCTGCTTCGGTGCTGCCATCCACTGAGTTTCCAAAGTAGGGAAGTCCTGACAGAGTAGAGAACTCTTCGAAAGACATCGAAATCTTCTTCCCTTTGACTGTTGCTTTGAAGCCGGTGTCGGTCATCTTGAAATTTGAGTAGAATATCCGAATAAGATTCGGATACGTATCAAGCGAACAGGATAAGAAGTCTTCTAAACCATGAAACCGGAGATGGTTTTGAAACGAAAAACCATTACTGTCGAAGTAGCTGAAGTCCAAGACGCGAGCTTCGTGTATTTTCCGATTGACAAAAGCTTGCGGAAGTTTGAATTCATCAGCTTGATTAGGTGGAGGAGCAGTTGATTTCTTTGGAGTAGTCTTTTTCTGTGGAGTATTCTTTTTCTTTTTCCTTTGCGATATTTCCTTCATTGCGTCAGCGAGCAATTTTTCAGTCGGAGCTTCCTTTCTCTTTTTGGGTTTACCTTGATCAGGGGCAATACCTTTACCCTTATCTTGAGATGCAATCTTGTGTGTAGGTATTGGTACCCGTTTTGGAAGAGTGGGTGGTGGAGACGGAGTCCTCCCACTAGATGAAGAAGATGAAGGTGAAAGAGAAGGGGTTCGGGGTTGAGTTTGCTTAACACGAGCCATTAAAAAAAATTGTGACACGATGAAGATTTGAAGGAAAGAAAAGTGTTTGGGAGTTGAAAACAGAGACTTTTTGTGAAATATTGCAGAAAATTGAAGTTGCAATCGATTAGGAAAAGTGATTGGAAAAGGATGGAAAATCGATTGTCACTGTTCCTTTTATAGAAAAAAAATTCCATAAATCGATTTCTCCAATCGATTTGATGACCGTTACTGGGGAAGATCAACCAACAGAGCCGTTAGATCCTGCAACGGCTAGTAAAAACTATAACGGTAACTATGCCAATCGATTACCCAAATCGATTCATGAAGTTACGCAATCGATTACCCAAATCGATTTCGTATCAACTTAACAGTTCTCACATCAGTTCAACTCAGAATACACTTCAACAACTAACTCAGAGTCGATGTCCCCAATCGATTCTTTTAAAAAAAATCAACAAGCTCAATCGATTTCCCAAATCGATTTCGAGCAATTTCAGAAGACTTTCATGTCAGTTCAGAAAAATACCTGCCTCAGCATCGATTTACCAAATCGATTCTTTTAAAGAAATAAAAACCACATATAAATCAATCGATTTTCCAAATCGATTTCGTGTTCACAGTTTTGAAAAAAAGACATATTATGGGTCACATCGATTAGGGCAATCGATTGTGTAACACATTTTCATGTGTAATCACAGGACAATCGATTTAGCAAATCGATTTGACACATAATTCAGATCTGACTAGGATCAATTATGCCTAATTTCGCAAACTTTTTAAAAACAGAAAAAGTGTCACTTTTATGAGTCAGAAAATATGTCCATGTGAAACGAGAATAATCATCGATCAACACAAATCCATACAAGTTACCACCAAAACTTCTAATCTGAGATGGTCCAAACAAATCCATGTGGATAAGTTGTAAAACCCTATTGGTTTTGACCATATCTATAGGGGGAAAAGAAGACTTAACAAGCTTGCTTTGCTCACAGGAGTCACACAGCCTATCTTTAGAAAATTTTCTATTGGGAAGGCCTATGACTAACTGCTTGCTAACAAGTCTATTCAGATGATCAATATGAATGTGTGCAATGCGTTTATGCCATAACCATGTTTCATCAGCATTTGATAATAAGCAACAGGCAGAATTAACAGGCATATCAGTTAAATCTAACATGTATATATTATTAACTCTATTACCTACTAATTTCATGCTTTTATCATGCTTGTTTTCAATTGTGCAAGAGAGTGGTGAAAAGCTTACTTGAAAGCCATTGTCACACAGCTGACTTATACTTAGAAGGTTATGTTTCAGCCCTTCCACATATAAGACATTTTTAATTATGGCAGTTGATTTGCTGCCAATGTTACCTTCACCGCATATCTTGCCCTTGTTGTTATCGCCGTACTTTACGAAACCACCTTCTTTCAGATTAAGGGACACAAACATTGATTTGTCCCCTGTCATATGCTTTGAGCATCCACTATCAAGATACCATTGGTGTTTTGTGGATCTCAAGCATACCTGCAATAGGATTAGAATTTGCATTCAGGTCCCCAATACAAATTGGGTCCTGGGGGGTTAATTTTAACATCTTGTGTCTTCATTTTCCAAATCTGTTTACATCCTCTATTGACAAGTCTTTTAAATTTGCAATTGTAAACAAAATGTCCTTTTCTACAACAGAAATGACAAGTGACAGCAGAGGATGCAAACTGTTTCGGTTTGACAAAGACATTATGCAAATGACTAGACTTAGCATATTTTTGGTGATGTTTAACATTTTCATAACCTATGCCATGTTTAGTCATATTCCGATTTGCATGCTTTTTGCTATTAAAACCAAGTCCAGATTTTATATTGACACTTCTCTGGTTGCTAAGAATATCATTTAGTTTATCCTTGCTACTAGAGAGTTTCAATAAATCAGACTTCAATAATGCAACAGAATTCTCAAGATCAATGCATTTGGCAGATTTATCATGTGAGTCCTTTTTCAGTTGTTCACATAAGTCCTCAATCTTTTTATAATCATTTTTCATTTGATCATGCAATTTACATTGTTGTTCAAGCATTTTCTTAGTGTTTACTAATTGCTTAACAGATTTAACATATTCAGCATGCAGTTCGTTAAATGCATCTTGCAGTTCATCAAAAGAAGGATTATATTGAGAGTTTACCTCACTTTCTGATTCAGAATCCGTTTTAGCCATAAGACACAGATTCGCTTCTTCCGTTTCAGAAGATGTGGACGAATCTTCGTTGTCATTCCACGCAATGTATGCTTTTTTGTTTTTCTGAGCTGGTTCCTTGCCTTTAGGTTTGGAATTTTTGTTCTTGTTCTGCAGCTTGTAACAATCAGCTTTTATATGACCAGGTTTGCCACATTCGTAGCATGTAACTGTTTTACTGTCATTGTTTTTCGAGCTGGATTGCTTTCTGAATTTACTGTCTTTCTTTTTCAGAAATTTCTTAAATCTTTTGACAAGTAGTCCCAGTTCAGGTTCTTCATCATCCTCACTGCTTGATTCATCTGAGCTGGTCTCATGTTCAGATTTGGACTGTTGTGTTTGGGCTTTCAACGACAATCCTTTACGTTTCCTGTCAATTTGCTCAGCTTCATTTAGTCGATGTAGTTCCATCTCATGCTCTCTCAGTTTTCCAAACAATGTAGCTATTGTCATGCTTCCTAGATCCTTGGATTCTGCAATGGCAGTGATTTTTGGCTGCCATTCTCTAGTCAAACATCTCATTATTTTACTAATTTGCTTATCATTATCAATCTCTTTGCCTAAGGCATTCAGGTTGTTGACTATGTGCGTGAATCGGGTCTGCATGTCGTTTACTGATTCTTCTTTCTTCATGCTAAACAATTCGTACTCGTGCATGAGAGTATTTATCCGAGCTCTCTTTACATCTGTGGTTCCTTCATGCGTTTGCTGAAGTGTATCCCACATTTGTTTTGCTGTTTTGCAATTTTAGACTCTGAAGAATTCATCATGACTCAAGGCTGCAGTTATAATGTTCTTTGCTTTGGCGTTGTACCCAACCTTCTTTTTGTCTTCATCAGTCCAGTCACTTTTTGGCTTTAGGATTGCTGATTCACCTGTACCTGCTATGGTTGGCACAAATGGTCCATTTTCTACAGCATCTAGAATATCAATACCACTAGCTTCAAGAAAAATTAACATGCGTTGTTTCCAATACATGTATGCGGCCCCGTTAAAAGCGGGAGGCCTAGCTAATGATGCACCCTCTCCTAGGAAATCAGAGGTCATGATTTTTGATGAGAGTTACTCTAACAAAAAATTGGCTCTGATACCAATTGTTGGTACCAGTAACCTCTGTTAAATGAAAATTATGCGGAAGATTACCTATTTTTAGAGATATGCGCAGCAGTTTAACAAATCGTACATTTATTAAACATAGCATCAAATAAGGTCCCAAAACTACAATACAAATGAATGCACAAAGTATATGGATCAAAGAATATATTGAGAGATGCACCAGTTACGTTTATTGTTCAAGATATTGATTCACTTACAATCATGCTGGAAACAGTCTTTCATGTAATATCAAAATATGCAGAAAGATATTCAAGTACTCAATCAATATCAAACAAATACACACTGCAGAAATTAAAAAGAGATAAGGGTAAGAAAGATTGTACGCAGTGATTTATACTGGTTCAGCCGTTGTTGAACGACCTACGTCCAGTCCCAAGATCAAATCCAATCTTGGCCTTTCCAATAGAATATCTCAGAATCCGTTTACAGATGTTCTAGCTCCTCGCCTATCAATCTAAAACGATTCTTCTTATTCTATTCTTATCTCCCTGAATCCCAGAGTTTATCTCCCATAAACTCTTCCAAGATTACAATCAAGTTTCTTCTTGATGAGACCTCTCAATCACAGAAGATAACTACCAGTTAAGACTGGATTTCTCAATGTTATTTGTTTTAAGAATTTGTTTACAGATGTATCTAATCAGAAATTACACAGAAATTTCTTCAACAGTCTTCTTCTCTAAAGTTGTTTCTCCAGCAATCTTTCTCAGTTCTTGTGGATCATGAAAGATGAATCTTCATAACTGAGTTATTTTGAAACTTGTTTTAGTGAATCGATTGGCCTAATCGATTTAGTAAACAGGTTTGGCTCTGGGACATTACCAATCGATTGTTTCAATCGATGTAGACAAAAACACAATTAAAGAAGTGATTATTTCAATCGATTTGCCAAATCGATTGCCTGCAAAACGTGCTACTGACTTGCACATTTTAATTTCAGTAAGCATGTCAATCGATTTGTCCAATCGATTTAAACAATCAGTTTAGTCTTGGTGATTCACTCAATCGATGTGCCTAATCGATTTGTGGCAAACTGGCTCTCTGACTTGTACAATTTATTTTCCAATATGTGTACCAATCGATTTGGAGAATCGATTGATAGCCCGTTTGATTTCTTCAAGGATGTACAAATCGATTGTGCTAATCGATTGGGTAACATCAAACTTTATAAACTTATTCAACCCTGTTATAGAATCGATTGTACTAATCGATGTGCTCATGGATCATCAAGATTTTGTTGATTCCTTGAGTTCCAAGCAATTGTCTCGAGTATGTAGGATTGAATTTGTTGTTCCTGAAATTTTTCTCAGTTGACAGTGTTAGATGTATTTCAAATTGGATGCTTGTCAATAACATCAAAAACGAACATATGTCTAACAATCTCCCCCTTTTTGATTTAAGTGACAAACATGCAATTTTAACTTGAGAAAAAAAATTCAAAGGAATTATAAGTAACAGTTTTAGTAGAGCTCCCCCTAAGTTCAATATTCATAGAGAGTAAAGATAAGGATTAGAGCAATAAAACTGATAAAATAAAGCAATAAAGAAATTACAGTTAGCACAAGTTATAATTTCTCTCCCCCTTTTGTCAGTTAAGGCAAAAAGTGGTGAAAGAGAAATGTTTGCTCCCCCTGAGGTTGTAGCAAACCTGAATACTGCTCTACAAAGAATCTAGAAAAGATTAGTAATAACAAGTAGTAATGCCAGTAATATTATAACTTAGTTGAAAACAATTTTGGAATAGTGTACAAAATATAAACAGATTATGGCGCGCACTAGACAATATGAAAATGAAATGCAGCAGTTGAAATGATTAACAATCTCAAGGTGTTTTGTGGATCTCAAGCATACCTGCAATAGGATTAGAATTTGCATTCAGGTCCCCAATACAAATTGGGTCCTGGGGGGTTAATTTTAACATCTTGTGTCTTCATTTTCCAAATCTGTTTACATCCTCTATTGGCAAGTCTTTTAAATTTGCAATTGTAAACAAAATGTCCTTTTCTACAACAGAAATGACAAGTGACAGCAGAGGATGCAAACTGTTTCGGTTTGACAAAGACATTATGCAAATGACTAGACTTAGCATATTTTTGGTGATATTTAACATTTTCATAACCTATGCCATGTTTAGTCATATTCCTATTTGCATGCTTTTTGCTATTAAAACCAAGTCCAGATTTTATATTGACACTTCTCTGGTTGCTAAGAATATCATTTAGTTTATCCTTGCTACTAGAGAGTTTCAATAAATCAGACTTCAATAATGCAACAGAATTCTCAAGATCAATGCATTTGGCAGATTTATCATGTGAGTCCTTTTTCAGTTGTTCACATAAGTCCTCAATCTTTTTATAATCATTTTTCATTTGATCATGCAATTTACATTGTTGTTCAAGCATTTTCTTAGTGTTTACTAATTGCTTAACAGATTTAACATATTCAGCATGCAGTTCGTTAAATGCATCTTGCAGTTCATCAAAAGAAGGATTATATTGAGAGCTTACCTCACTTTCTGATTCAGAATCCGTTTTAGCCATAAGACACAGATTCGCTTCTTCCGTTTCAGAAGATGTGGACGAATCTTCATTGTCATTCCACGCAATGTATGCTTTTCTGTTTTTCTGAGCTGGTTCCTTGCCTTTAGGTTTGGAATTTTTGTTCTTGTTCTGCAGCTTGTAACAATCAGCTTTTATATGACCAGGTTTGCCACATTCGTAGCATGTAACTGTTTTACTGTCATTGTTTTTCGAGCTGGATTGCTTTCTGAATTTACTGTCTTTCTTTTTCAAAAATTTCTTAAATCTTTTGACAAGTAGTCCCAGTTCAGGTTCTTCATCATCCTCACTGCTTGATTCATCTGAGCTGGTCTCATGTTCAGATTTGGACTGTTGTGTTTGGGCTTTCAACGACAATCCTTTACGTTTCCTGTCAATTTGCTCAGCTTCATTTAGTCGATGTAGTTCCATCTCATGCTCTCTCAGTTTTCCAAACAATGTAGCTATTGTCATGCTTCCTAGATCCTTGGATTCTGCAATGGCAGTGATTTTTGGCTGCCATTCTCTAGTCAAACATCTCATTATTTTACTAATTTGCTGATCATTATCAATCTCTTTGCCTAAGGCATTCAGGTTGTTGACTATGTGCGTGAATCGGGTCTGCATGTCGTTTACTGATTCTTCTTTCTTCATGCTAAACAATTCGTACTCGTGCATGAGAGTATTTATCCGAGCTCTCTTTACATCTGTGGTTCCTTCATGCGTTTGCTGAAGTGTATCCCACATTTGTTTTGCTGTTTTGCAATTTGAGACTCTGAAGAATTCATCATGACTCAAGGCTGCAGTTATAATGTTCTTTGCTTTGGCGTTGTACCCAACCTTCTTTTTGTCTTCATCAGTCCAGTCACTTTTTGGCTTTAGGATTGCTGATTCACCTGTACCTGCTATGGTTGGCACAATTGGTCCATTTTCTACAGCATCTAGAATATCAATACCACTAGCTTCAAGAAAAATTAACATGCGTTGTTTCCAATACATGTATGCGGCCCCGTTAAAAGCGGGAGGCCTAGCTAATGATGCACCCTCTCCTAGGAAATCAGAGGTCATGATTTTTGATGAGAGTTACTCTAACAAAAATTGGCTCTAATACCAATTGTTGGTACCAGTAACCTCTGTTAAATGAAAATTATGCGGAAGATTACCTATTTTTAGAGATATGCGCAGCAGTTTAACAAATCGTACATTTATTAAACATAGCATCAAATAAGGTCCCAAAACTACAATACAAATGAATGCACAAAGTATATGGATCAAAGAATATATTGAGAGATGCACCAGTTACGTTTATTATTCAAGATATTGATTCACTTACAATCATGCTGGAAACAGTCTTTCATGTAATATCAAAATATGCAGAAAGATATTCAAGTACTCAATCAATATCAAACAAATACACAATGCAGAAATTAAAAAGAGATAAGGGTAAGAAAGATTGTACGCAGTGATTTATACTGGTTCAGCCGTTGTTGAACGACCTACGTCCAGTCCCAAGATCAAATCCAATCTTGGCCTTTCCAATAGAATATCTCAGAATCCGTTTACAGATGTTCTAGCTCCTCGCCTATCAATCTAAAACGATTCTTTCTATTCTATTCTTATCTCCCTGAATCCCAGAGTTTATCTCCCATAAACTCTTCCAAGATTACAGTCAAGTTTCTTCTTGATGAGACCTCTCAATCACAGAAGATAACCACCAGTTAAGACTGGATTTCTCAATGTTATTTGTTTTAAGAATTTGTTTACAGATGTATCTAAACAGAAATTACACAGAATATGCCTAGGAAGGACGAAAATGACCTAAATGTTAATCCAATGACACAAATGAACTTATTGGATGCACAAGATTGGTTAAAAACCCAAATTGGACAAGAATAAGCCTAGGGAGGACAAAAATGACCTAAATGCTAATCCAATGACACAACTTAACTTATTGGATGCACAAGATTGGTTAAAAACCCTAACTGGTCAAGAATAGGCCTAGGGAGGACGAAAATGACCTAATTGATCATCCAATGACACAAACACACCTATTGGATGCACAAGATTGGTTAAAAACCATAATTGGACAAGAATAAGCCTAGGGAGGACGAAAATGACCAAATTGATCATCCATTGCCACAAACACACCTATTGGATGCACAAGATTGGTTAAAAACCCTAATTGGACAAGAATATGCCTAGGGAGGACGAAAATGACCTAATTGATCATCCAATGACACAAACACACCTATTGGATGCACAAGATTGGTTAAAAACCCAAATTGGACAAGAATAAGCCTAGGGAGGACGAAAATGACCTAATTGATCATCCAATGACACAAACACACCTATTGGATGCACAAGATTGGTTAAAAACACTAATTGGACAAGAATATGCCTAGGGAGGACGAAAATGACCTAAATATTAATTCAATGACATAAACAAACTTATTGGATGCACAAGATTGGTTAAAAACCCTAATTGGACAAGAATAAGCCTAGGGAGGACGAAAATGACCTAATTGATCATCCAATGACACAAACAAACTTATTGGATGCACAAGATTGGTTAAAAACCCTAATTGGACAAGAATAAGACTAGGGAAGACGAAAATGACCTAATTGATCATCCAATGACACAAACACACCTATTGGATGCAAAAGATTGGTTAAAAACCCTAATTGGACAAGATGATGCCTAGGGAGGACGAAAATGACCTAAATATTAATTCAATGACACAAACAAACTTATTGGATGCACAAGATTGGTTAAAAACCCTAATTGGACAAGAATATGCCTAGGGAGGACGAAAATGACCTAAATATTAATTTAATGACACAAACAAAGTTATTGGATGCACAAGATTGGTTAAAAACCCTAATTCGACAAGAATAAGCCTAGGGAGGACGTAAATGACCTAATTGATCATCCAATGACACAAACACACCTATTGAATGCACAAGATTGGTTAAAAACCCTAATTGGACAAGAATATGCCTAGGGAGGACGAAAATGACCTAAATATTAATTCAATGACACAAACAAACTTATCGGATGCACAAGATTGGTTAAAAACCCTAATTAGACAAGAATAAGCTTAGGGAGGACGAAAATGACCTAATTGATCATCCAATGACACAAACACACCTATTGGATGCACAAGATTGGTTAAAAACCCTAATTGGACAAGAATAAGCCTAGGGAGGACGAAAATGACCTAATTGATCATCCAATGACACAAACACACCTATTGGATGCACAAGATTTGTTAAAAACCCTAATTGGACAAGAATATGGCTAGGGAGGACGAAAATGACCTAATTGATCATCCAATGACACAAACACACCTATTGGAAGCACAAGATTGGTTTAAAACCTAATTGGACAAGAATATGCCTAGGGAGGACGAAAATGACCTAATTGATCATCCAATGAAACAAACACACCTATTGGATGCACAAGATTGGTTAAAAACCCTAATTGGACAAGAATATGCCTAGGCAGGACGAAAATGACCTAATTAATCATCCAAACACAAACACACCTATTGGATGCACAAGATCGGTTAAAAACCCTAATTGGACAAGAATAAGCCTAGGGAGGACGAATATGACCTAATTGATCATCCAATGACACAAACACACCTATTGGATGCACAAGATTGGTTAAAAACCCTAATTGGACAAGAATAAGCCTAGGGAGGACAAAAATGACCTAATTGATCATCCAATGACACAAACGCACCTATTGGATGCACAAGATTGGTTAAAAACCCTAATTGGACAAGAATATGCCTAGGGAGGACGAAAATGACCTAATTGATCATCCAATGACACAAACACACCTATTGGATGCACAAGATTGGTTAAAAACCCTAATTGGACAAGAATATGCCTAGGGAGGACGAAAATGACCTAATTGATCATCCAATGACACAAACACACCTATTGGATGCACAAGATTGGTTAAAAACCCTAATTGGACAAGAATAAGCGTAGGGAGAACGTAAATGACCTAAATGTTAATCCAATGACACAACTTAACTTATTGGATGCACAAGATTGGTTAAAAACCCTAATTGGACAAGAATAAGCCTAGGGAGGACGAAAATGACCTAATTGATCATCCAATGACACAAACACACCTATTGGATGCACAAGATTGGTTAAAAACCCTAATTGGACAAGAATAAGCCTAGGGAGGACGAAAATGACCTAATTGATCATCCATTGCCACAAACACACCTATTGGATGCAGAAGATTGGTTAAAAACCCTAATTGGACAAGAATATGCCTAGGGAGGACAAAAATGACCTAAATATTAATTCAATGACACAAACAAAGTTATTGGATGCACAAGATTGGTTAAAAACCCTAATTGGACAAGAATATGCCTAGGGAGGACGAAAATGACCTAATTGATCATCCAATGACACAAACACACCTATTGGATGCACAAGATTGGTTAAAAACCCTAATTGGACAAGAATATGCCTAGGGAGGACGAAAATGACCTAAATATTAATTCAATGAAACAAACAAACTTATTGGAAGCACAAGATTGGTTAAAAACCCTAATTGGACAAGAATATGCCTAGGGAGGACGAAAATGACCTAAATGTTAATCCAATGACACAACTCAACTTATTGGATGCACAAGATTGGTTAAAAACCCTAATTGGACAAGAATAAGCCTAGGAAGGACGAAAATAACCTAATTGATCATCCAATGACACAAACACACCTATTGGATGCACAAGATTGGTTAAAAACCCTAATTGGACAAGAATAAGCCTAGGGAGGACGAAAACGACCTAATTGATCATCCAATGACACAAACACACCTATTGGATGCACAAGATTGGTTAAAAACATTAATTGGACAAGAATAAGCCAAGGAAGGACGAAAATGACCTAATTGATCATCCATTGCCACAAACACACCTATTGGATGCACAAGATTGGTTAAAAACCCTAATTGGACAAGAATATGCCTAGGGAGGACGAAAATGACCTAATTGATCATCCAATGACACAAACACACCTATTGGATGCACAAGATTGGTTAAAAACCCTAATTGGACAAGAATATGCCTAGGGAGGACGAAAATGACCTAAATATTAATTCAATGACACAAACAAACTTATTGGATGCACAAGATTGGTTAAAAACCCTAATTGGACAAGAATAAGCCTAGGGAGGACGAAAATGACCTAATTCATTATCCAATGACACAAACACACCTATTGGAAGCACAAGATTGGTTAAAAACCCTAATTGGACAAGAATATGCCTAGGGAGGACGAAAATGACCTAAATGTTAATCCAATGAAACAAATGAACTTATTTGATGCACAAGATTGGTTAAAAACCCTAATTGGACAAGAATAAGCCTAGGGAGGACGAAAATGTCCTAATTGATCATCCAATGCCACAAACACACCTATTGCATGCACAAGATTGGTTACAAACCCTAATTGGACAAGAATATGCCTGAGGAGGACGAAAATGACCTAATTATTAATTCAATGACACAAACAAAGTTATGGGATGCACAAGATTGGTTAAAAACCCTAATTGGACAAGAATAAGCCTAGGGAGGACGAAAATGACCTAATTGATCATCCAATGACACAAACACACCTATTGGATGCACAAGATTGGGTAAAAACCCTAATTGGACAAGAATAAGCCAAGGGAGGACGAAAATGACCTAATTGATCATCCAATGACACAAACACACCTATTGGATGCACAAGATTGGTTAAAAACCCTAATTGGACAAGAATAAGCCTAGGGAGGACGAAAATGACCTAATTGATCATCCAATGACACAAACACACCTATTGGATGCACAAGATTGGTTAAAAACCCTAGTTGGACAAGAATATGCCTAGGGAGGACGAAAATGACCTAATTGATCATCCAATGACACAAAGGAACTTATTGGATGCACAAATTTGGTTAAAAACCCTAGTTGTACAAGAATATGCCTAGGGAGGACGAAAATGACCTAATTGATCATCCAATGACACAAATGAACTTATTGGATGCACAAGATTTGTTAAAAACCCTAATTGGACAAGAATAAGCCTAGGGAGGACGAAAATGACCTAATTGATCATCCAATGACACAAACACACCTATTGGATGCACAAGATTGGTTAAAAACCCTAATTGGACAAGAATAAGCCTAGGGAGGACGAAAATGACCTAATTGATCATCCAATGACACAAACACACCTATTGGATGCACAAGATTGGTTAAAAACCCTAGTTGGACAAGAATATGCCTAGGGAGGACGAAAATGACCTAATTGATCATCCAATGACACAAATGAACTTATTGGATGCACAATATTGGTTAAAAACCGTAGTTGGACAAGAATATGCCTAGGGAGGACGAAAATGACCTAATTGATCATCCAATGACACAAATGAACTTATTGGATGCACAAGATTTGTTAAAAACCCTAATTGGACAAGAATAAGCCTAGGGAGGACGAAAATGACCTAATTGATCATCCAATGACACAAACACACCTATTGGATGCACAAGATTGGTTAAAAACCCTAATTGGACAAGAATAAGCCTAGTGAGGACGAAAATGACCTAATTAATCATCCAATGACACAAACACACCTATTGGAAGCACAAGATTGGTTAAAAAGCCTAGTTGGACAAGAATATGCCTAGGGAGGACGAAAATGACCTAATTGATCATCCAATGACACAAACACACCTATTGGATGCACAAGATTGGTTAAAAACCCTAGTTGGACAAGAATATGCCTAGGGAGGACGAAAATGACCTAATTGATCATCCAATGACACAAATGAACTTATTGGATGCACAAGATTGGTTTAAAACCCTAATTGGACAATAATAAGCCTAGGGAGAACGAAAATGACCTAAATGTTAATCCAATGACACAACTCAACTTATTGGATGCACAAGATTGGTTAAAAACCCTAATTGGACAAGAATAAGCCTAGGGAGGACGAAAATGACCTAATTGATCATCCAATGACACAAACACACCTATTGGATGCACAAGATTGGTTAAAACCCTCATTGGACAAGAATATGCCTAGGGAGGACGAAAATGACCTATATATTAATTCAATGAAACAAACAAACTTATTGGATGCACAAGATTGGTTAAAAACCCTAATTGGACAAGAATAAGCCTAGGGAGGACGAAAATGACCTAATTGATCATCCAATGACACAAACACACCTATTGGATGCACAAGATTGGTTAAAAACCCTAGTTGGACAAGAATATGCCTAGGGAAGACGAATATGACCTAAATGTTAATCCAATAACACAAATGAACTTATTGGATGCACAAGATTGGTTAAAAACCCTAATTGGACAAGAATAAGCCTAGGGAGGACGAAAATGACCAAATTGATCATCCAATGACACAAACACACCTATTGGATGCACAAGATTGGTTAAAAACCCTAATTGGACAAGAATATGCCTAGGGAGGAGGAAAATGACCTAAATATTAATTCAATGACACAAACAAAGTTATTGGATGCACAAGATGGTTAAAAACCCTAATTGGACAAGAATAAGCCTATGGAGGACGAAAATGACCTAATTGATCATCCAATGTCACAAACACACTTATTCGATGCAAAAGATTGGTTAAAAACCCTAATTGGACAAGAATATGCCTAGGGAGGACGAAAATGACCTAAATGTTAATCCAATGACACAAATGAACTTATTGGATGCACAAGTTTGGCTAAAAACCCTAATTGGACAAGAATAAGCCTAAGGAGGACGAAAATGACCTAATTGATCATCCAATGACACAAACACACCTATTGGATGCACAAGATTGGTTAAAAACCCTAAATGGACAAGAATAAGTCTAGGGAGGACGAAAATGACCTAATTGATCATCCAATGACACAAACACACCTATTGGATGCACAAGATTGGTTAAAAACCCTAATTGGACAAGAATAAGCCTAGGGAGGACGAAAATGACCTAATTGATCATCCAATGACACAAACACACCTATTGGATGCACAAGATTGGTTAAAAATCCTAATTGGACAAGAATAAGCCTAGGGAGGCTGAAAATGACCTAATTGATCATCCAATGACACAAACACACCTATTGGAGGCACAAGATTGGTTAAAAACCCTAATTGGACAAGAATATGCCTAGGGAGGACGAAAATGACCTAATTGATCATCCAATGACACAAACACACCTATTGGATGCACAAGATTGGTTAAAAACCCTAATTGGACAAGAATATGCCTAGGGAGGACGAATATGACCTAAATGTTAATCCAATAACACAAATGAACTTATTGGATGCACAAGATTGGTTAAAAACCCTAATTGGACAAGAATAAGCCTAGGGATGACAAAAATAACCTAATTGATCATCCATTGACACAAACACACCTATTAGATGCACAAGATTGGTTAAAAACCCTAATTAGACAAGAATATGCCTAGGATGGACAAAAATGACCTAAATATTAATTCAATGACACAAACAAAGTTATTGGATGCACAAGATTGGTTAAAAACCCTAATTGGACAAGAATATGCCTAGGGAGGACGAAAATGACCTAATTGATCATCCAATGACACAAACACACCTATTGGATGCACAAGATTGGTTAAAAACCCTAATTGGACAAGAATATGCCAAGGGAGGACGAAAATGACCTAAATATTAATTCAATGACATAAACAAACTTATTGGATGCACAAGATTGGTTAAAAACCCTAATTGGACAAGAATAAGCCTAGGGAGGACGAAAATGACCTAATTAATCATCCAATGACACAAACACACCTATTGGATGCACAAGATTGGTTAAAAACCCTAGTTGGACAAGAATATGCCTAGGGAGGACGAAAATGACCTAATTGATCATCCAATAACACAAATGAACTTATTGGATGCACAAGATTGGTTAAAAACCCTAATTGGACAAGAATAAGCCTAGGGAGGACGAAAATGACCTAATTGATCATCCAATGACACAAACACACCTATTGGATGCACAAGATTGGTTAAAAACCCTAATTGGACAAGAATATGCCTAGGGAGGACGAAAATGACCTAAATGTTAATCCAATGACACAAATGAACTTATTGGATGCACAAGATTGGTTAAAAACCCTAATTGGACAAGAATAAGCCTAGGGATGACGAAAATGACCTAATTGATCATCCAAGGACACAAACACACCTATTGGATGCACAAGATGGGTTAAAAACCCTAATTGGACAAGAATATGCCTAGGGAGGACGAAAATGACCTAAATGTGAATCCAATGACACAAATGAACTTATTGGATGCACAAGATTGGTTAAAAACCCTAATTGAACAAGAATAAGCCTAGGGAGGACGAAAATGACCTAATTGATCATCCAATGACACAAACACACCTATTGGATGCACAAGATTGGTTAAAAACCCTAATTGGACAAGAATAAGCCTAGGGAGGACGAAAATGACCTAATTGATCATCCAATGACACAAACACACCTATTGGATGCAGAAGATTGGTTAAAAACCCTAGTTGGACAAGAATATGCCTAGGGAGGACGAAAATGACCTAATTGATCATCCAATTACACATATGAACTTATTAGATGCACAAGATTGGTTAAAAACCCTAGTTGTACAAGAATATACATATGGAGGACGAAAATGACCTAATTGATCATCCAATGACACAAATGAAATTATTGGATGCACAAGATTTGTTAAAAACCCTAATTGGACAAGAATAAGCCTAGGGAGGACGAAAATGACCTAATTGATCATCCAATGACACAAACACACCTATTGGATGCACAAGATTGATTAAAAACCCTAATTGGACAAGAATAAGCCTAGGGAGGACGAAAATGACCTAATTGATCATCCAATGACACAAACACACCTATTGGATGCACAAGATTGGTTAAAAACCCTAATTGGACAAGAATAAGCCTAGGGAGGATAAAAATGACCTAATTGATCATCCAATGACACAAACACACCTATTGGATGCACAAGATTGGTTAAAAACCCGAATTGGACAAGAATAAGCCTAGGGAGGACGAAAATGACCTAATTGATCATCCAATGACACAAACACACCTATTGGATGCACAAGATTGGTTTAAAACCCTAGTTGGACAAGAATATGCCTAGGGAGGACAAAAATCACCTAATTGATCATCCAATGACACAAATGAACTTATTGGATGCACAAGATTGGTTAAAAACCCTAGTTGGACAAGAATATGCCTAGGGAGGACGAAAATGACCTAATTTATCATCCAATGATATTAATGAACTTATTGGATGCACAAGATTGGTTAAAAATACTAATTGGACAAGAATAAGCCTAGGGTGGACAAAAATGACCTAATTGATCATCCAATGACACAAACACAACTATTGGATGCACAAGATTGGTTAAAAACCCTAATTGGACAAGAATATGCCTAGGGAGGACGAAAATGACCTAATTGATCATCCAATGACACAAACACACCTATTGGATGCACAAGATTGGTTAAAAACCCTAATTGGACAAGAATAAGCATAGGGAGGACGAAAATGACCTAATTGATCATCCAATGACACAAACACAACTATTGGATGCACAAGATTGGTTAAAAACCCTAATTGGACAAGAATAAGCCTAGGGAGGACGAAAATGACTTAATTGATCATCCAATGACACAAACACACCTATTGGATGCACAAGATTGGTTAAAAACCCTAGTTGGACAAGAATATGCCTAGCGAGGACGAAAATGACCTAATTGATCATCCAATGACACAAATGAACTTATTGGATGCACAAGATTGGTTAAAAACCCTAGTTGGACAAGAATAAGCCTAGGGAGGACGAAAATGACCTAATTGATCATCCAATGACACAAACACACCTATTGGATGCACAAGATTGGTTAAAAACCCTAATTGGACAAGAATAAGCCTAGGGAGGCAAAAATGACCTAATTGATCATCCAATGACACAAACACACTTATTGGATGCACAAGATTGGTTAAAAACCCTAATTGAACAAGAATATGCCTAGGGAGGACGAAAATGACCTAAATGTTAATCCAATGAAACAAATGAACTTATTGGATGCACAAGATTGGTTAAAAACCCTAATTGGACAAGAATAAGCCTATGGAGGACGAAAATGACCTAATTGATCATCCAATGACACAAACACACCTATTGGATGCACAAGATTGGTTAAAAACCCTAATTGGACAAGAATATGCCTAGGGAGGACGAAAATGACCTAATTGATCATCCAATGACACAAACACACCTATTGGATGCACAAGATTGGTTAAAAACCCTAGTTGGACAAGAATATGCCTAGGGAGGACGAAAATGACCTAATTGATCATCCAATGACACAAACACACCTATTGGATGTACAAGATTGGTTAAAAACCCTAATTGGACAAGAATAAGCATAGGGAGGACGAAAATGACCTAATTGATCATCCAATGACACAAACACACCTATTGGATGCACAAGATTGGTTAAAAACCCTAATTGGACAAGAATAAGCCTAGGCAGGACGAAAATGACCTAATTGATCATCCAATGACACAAACACACCTATTGGATGCACAAGATTGGTTAAAAACCCTAATTGGCCAAGAATATGCCTAGTGAGGACGAAAATGACCTAATTGATCATCCAATGACACAAACACACCTATTGAATGCACAAGATTGGTTAAAAACCCTAATTCGACAAGAATATGCCTAGGGAGGACGAAAATGACCTAAATGTTAATCCAATGACACAAATGAACTTATTGGATGCACAAGATTGGTTAAAAACCCTAATTGGACAAGAATAAGCCTCTGAAGGACGAAAATGACCTAATTGATCATCCAATGACACAAACACACCTATTGGATGCACAAGATTGGTTAAAAACCCTAATTGGACAAGAATAAGCCTAGGGAGGACGAAAATGACCTAATTGATCATCCAATGACACAAACACACCTATTGGATGCACAAGATTGGTTAAAAACCCTAATTGGACAAGAATAAGCCTAGGGAGGACAACAATGACCTAATTGATCATCCAATGACACAAACACACCTATTGGATGCACAAGAATGGTTAAAAACCCTAATTGGACAAGAATAAGCCTAGGGAGGACGAAAATGACCTAATTGATCATCCAATGACACAAACACACCTATTGGATGCACAAGATTGGTTAAAAACCCTAATTGGACAAGAATAAGCCTAGGGAGGACGAAAATGACCTAATTGATCATCCAATGACACAAACACACCTATTGGATGCACAAGATTGGTTAAAAACCCTAATTGGACAAGAATATGCCTAGGGAGGACGAAAATGACCTAAATGTTAATCCAATGACACAACTCAACTTATTGGATGCACAAGATTGGTTAAAAACCCTAATTGGACAAGAATAAGCCTAGGGAGGACGAAAATGACCTAATTGATCATCCAATGACACAAACACACCTATCAGATGCACAAGATTGGTTAAAAACCCTAATTGGACAAGAATAAGCCTAGGGAGGACGAAAATGACCTAATTGATCATCCAATGACACAAACACACCTATTGGATGCACAAGATTGGTTAAAAACCCTAGTTGGACAAGAACATGCCTAGGGAGGACGAAAATGACCTAATTGATCATCCAATGACACTAATGAACTTATTGGATGCACAAGATTGGTTAAAAACCCTAATTGGACAAGAATATGCCTAGGGAGGACGAATATCACCTAAATGTTAATCCAATAACACAAATGAACTTATTGGATGCACAAGATTGGTTAAAAACCCTAATTGGACAAGAATAAGCCTAGGGAGAACGAAAATGATCTAAATGTTAATCCAATGACACAACTCAACTTATTTGATGCACAAGATTGGTTAAAAACCCTAATTGGACAAGAATAAGCCTAGGGAGGACGAAAATGACCTAATTGATCATCCAATGACACAAACACACCTATTGGATGCACAAGATTTGTTAAAAACCCTAATTGGATAAGAATATGACTAGGGAGGACGAAAATGACCTAAATGTTAATTCAATGACACAAATGAACTTATTGGGTGCACAAGATTGGTTAAAAACCCTAATTGGTCGAGAATAAGCTTCGGGAGGACGAAAATGACCTAATTGATCATCCAATGACACAACCAAACCTATTGGATGCACAAGATTGGTTAAAAACCCTAATTGAACAAGAATAAGCCTAGGGAGGATGAAAATGACCTAATTGATCATCCAATGACACAAACACACCTATTGGATGCACAAGATTGGTTAAAAACCCTAATTGGACAAGAATAAGCCTAGGGAGGACGAAAATGACCTAATTGATCATCCAATGACACAAACACACCTATTGGATGCTCAAGATTGGTTAAAAACCCCAGTTGGACAAGAATAAGCCTAGGGAGGACGAAAATGACCTAATTGATCATCCAATGACACAAACACACCTATTGGATGCTCAAGATTGGGTAAAAACCCTAATTGGACAAGAATAAGCCTAGGGAGGACAAAAATGACCTAATTGATCATCCAATGACACAAACACACCTATTGGATGCACAAGATTGGTTAAAAACCCTAGTTGGACAAGAATATGCCTAGGGAGGACGAAAATGACCTAATTGATCATCCAATGACACAAACACACCTATTGGATGCACAAGATTGGTTAAAAACCCTAGTTTGACAAGAATATGCCTAGGGAGGACGAAAATGACCTAATTGATCATCCAATGACACAAATGAACTTATTGGATGCACATGATTAGTTAAAAACCCTAATTGGACAAGAATAAGCCTAGGGAGGACGAAAATGACCTAATTGATCATCCAATGACACAAACACACCTATTGGATGCACAAGATTGGTTAAAAACCCTAATTGGACAAGAATAAGCCTAGGGAGGACGAAAATGACCTAATTGATCATCCAATGACACAAATGAACTTATTGGATGCACAAGATTAGTTAAAAACCCTAATTGGACAAAAATAAGCATAGGGAGGACGAAAATGACCTAATTGATCATCCAATGACACAAACACACCTATTGGATGCACAAGATTGGTTAAAAACCCTAATTGGACAAGAATAAGCCTAGGGAGGACGAAAATGACCTAATTGATCATCCAATGACACAAACACACCTATTGGATGCACAAGATTGGTTAAAAACCCTAATTGGACAAGAATAAGCCTAGGGAGGACGAAAATGACCTAATTGATCATCCAATGACACAAACACATCTATTGGAAGCACAAGATTGGTTAGAAACCCTAGTTGGACAAGAATATGCCTAGGGAGGACGAAAATGACCTAATTGATCATCCAATGACACAAATGAACTTATTGGATGCACAAGATTGCTTAAAAACCCTAATTGGACAAAAATAAGCATAGAAAGGACGAAAATGACCTAATTGATCATCCAATGACACAAACACACCTATTGGATGCACAAGATTGGTTAAAAACCCTAATTGGACAAGAATAAGCCTAGGGAGGACGAAAATGACCTAATTGATCATCCAATGACACAAACACACCTATTGGATGCACAAGATTGGTTAAAAACCCTAATTGGACAAGAATAAGCCTAGGGAGGACGAAAATGACCTAATTGATCATCCAATGACACAAACACACCTATTAGATGCACAAGATTGGTTTAAAACCCTAGTTGGACAAGAATATGCCTAGGGAGGACGAAAATGACCAAATTGATCATCCAATGACACAAATAAACTTATTGGAGGCACAAAATTGGTTAAAAACCCTAATTGGACAAGAATAAGCCTAGGGAGGACGAAAATGACGTAATTGATCATCCAATGACACAAACACACCTATTGGAAGCACAAGATTGGTTAAAAACCCTAATTGGACAAGAATATGTCTAGGGAGGACGAAAATGACCTAACTATTAATCCAATGACACAAATGAACTTATTGGATGCACAAGATTGGTTAAAAACCCTAATTGGACAAGAATAAGCCTAGGGAGGGCGTAAATGACCTAATTGATCATCCAATGACACAAACACACCTATTGGATGCACAAGATTGGTTAAAAACCCTAATTGGACAAGAATATGCCTAGGGAGGACGAAAATGACCTAAATATTAATTCAATGACACAAACAAAGTTATTGGATGCACAAGATTGGTTAAAAACTCTAATTGGACAAGAATAAGCCTAGGGAGGACGAAAATGACCTAATTGATCATCCAATGACACAAACACACCTATTGGATGCACAAGATTGGTTAAAAACCCTAATTGGACAAGAATAAGCCTAGGGAGGACGAAAATGACCTAATTGATCATCCATTGCCACAAACACACCTATTGGATGCACAAAATTGGTTAAAAACCCTAATTGGACAAGAATATGCCCAAGGAGGACGAAAATGACCTAATTGATCATCCAATGACACAAACACACCTATTGGATGCACAAGATTGGTTAAAAACCCTAATTGGACAAGAATATGCCTAGGGAGGACGAAAATGACCTAAATATTAATTCAATGACACAAACAAACTTATTGGATGCACAAGATTGGTTAAAAACCCTAATTGGACAAGAATAAGCCTAGGGAGGACGAAAATTACCTAATTGATCATCCATTGCCACAAACACACCTATTGGATGCACAAGATTGTATAAAAACCCTAATTGGACAAGAATATGCCTAGGGAGGACGAAAATGACCTAATTGATCATCCAATGACACAAACACACCTATTGGATGCACAAGATTGGTTAAAAACCCTAATTGGACAAGAATATGCCTAGGGAGGACGAAAATGACCTAAATATTAATTCAATGACACAAACAAAGTTATTGGATGCAAAGATTGGTTAAAAACCCTAATTGGACAAGAATAAGCCTAGGGAGGACGAAAATGACCTAATTGATCATCCAATGACACAAACACACCTATTGGATGCACAAGATTGGTTAAAAACCCTAATTGGACAAGAATAAGCCTAGGGAGGACGAAAATAACCTAATTGATCATCCAATGACACAAACACACCTATTGGATGCCAAAGATTGGTTAAAAACCCTAATTGGACAAGAATATGCCTAGGGAGGACGAAAATGACCTAAATGTTAATCCAATGACACAAATGAACTTATTGGATGCACAAGATTGGTTAAAAACCCTAATTGGACAAGAATAAGCCTCTGAAGGACGAAAATGACCTAATTGATCATCCAATGACACAAACACACCTATTGGATGCACAAGATTGGTTAAAAACCCTAATTGGCCAAGAATATGCCTAGTGAGGACGAAAATGACCTAATTGATCATCCAATGACACAAACACACCTATTGAATGCACAAGATTGGTTAAAAACCCTAATTCGAGAAGAATATGCCTAGGGAGGACGAAAATGACTTAAATATTGATTCAATGACACAAATAAACTTATTGGATGCACAAGATTGGTTTGAAACCCTAATTGGACAAGAATAAGCCTATGGAGGACGAAAATGACCTAATTGATCATCCAATGACACAAACACACCTATTGGATGCACAAGATTGGTTAAGAACACTAATTGGACAAGAATATGCCTAGGGAGGACGAAAATGACCTAAATGTTAATCCAATGACACAAATGGACTTATTGGATGCACAAGATTGGTTAAAAACCCTAATTGGACAAGAATAAGCCTAGGGAGGACGAATATGACCTAATTGATCATCCAATGACACAAACACACCTATTGGATGCACAAGATTGGTTAAAAACCCTAATTGGACAAGAATAAGCCTAGGGAGAACGAAAATGACCTAAATGTTAATCCAATGACACAAATGAACTTATTGGATGTACAAGATTGGTTAAAAATCCTAATTGGACAAGAATAAGCCTAGGGAGGACGAAAATGACCTAATTGATCATCCAATGACACAAACACACCTATTGGATGCACAAGATTGGTTAAAAACCCTAATTGGACAAGAATAAGCCTAGGGAGGACGAAAATGACCTAATTGATCATCCAAAGACACAAACACACCTATTGGATGCACAAGATTGGTTAAAAAACCTAATTGGACAAGAATATGCCTAGGGAGGAGGAAAATGACCTAAATATTAATTCAATGACACAAACAAAGTTATTGGATGCACAAGATTGGTTAAAAACCATAATTGGACAAGAATAAGCCTAAGGAGGACGAAAATGACCTAAATGTTAATCCAATGACACAACTCTACTTATTGGATGCACAAGATTGGTTAAAAACCCAAATTGGGCAAGAATAAGCCTAGGGAGGACGAAAATGACCTAATTGATCATCCAATGACACAAACACACCTATTGGATGCACAAGATTGGTTAAATACCCTAATTGGACAAGAATATGCCTAGGGAGGACGAAAATGACCTAAATGTTAATCCAATGACACAAATGAACTTATTGGATACACAAGATTGGTTAAAAACCCTAATTGGACAAGAATAAGCCTAGGGAGGACGAAAATGACCTAATTGATCATCCAATGACACAAACACACCTATTGGATGCACAAGATTGGTTAAAAACCCTAATTGGACAAGAATATGCCTAGCGAGGAGGAAAATGACCTAAATATTAAATCAATGACACAAATAAAGTTATTGGATGCACAAGATTGGTTAAAAACCCTAATTGGACAAGAATAAGCCTAGGGAGGACGAAAATGACCTAATTGCTCATCCAAAGACACAAACACACCTATTGGATGCACAAGATTGGTTAAAAACCCTAATTAGACAAGAATAAGCCTAGGGAGGACGAAAATGACCTAATTGATCATCCAAAGACACAAACACACCTATTGGATGCACAAGATTGGTTAAAAACCCTAGTTGGACAAGAATATGCCTAGGGAGGACGAAAATGACCTAATTGATCATCCAATGACACAAATGAACTTATTGGATGCACAAGATTGGTTAAAAACCCTAATTGGACAAGAATAAGACTAGGGAGGACAAAAATGACCTAATTGATCATCCAATGACACAAACACACCTATTAGATGCACAAGATTGGTTAAAAACCCTAATTGGACAAGAATATGCCTAGGGAGGAGGAAAATGACCTAAATATTAATTCAATTACACAAACAAAGTTATTGGATGCAAAAGATTGGTTAAAAACCCTAATTGGACAAGAATAAGCCTAGGGAGGACGAAAATGACCTAATTGATCATCCAAAGACACAAACACACCTATTGGATGCACAAGATTGGTTAAAAACCCTAGTTGGACAAGAATATGCCTAGGGAGGACGAAAATGACCTAATTGATCATCCAATGACACAAATGAACTTATTGGATGCACAAGATTGGTTAAAAACCTTAATTGGACAAGAATAAGCGTAGGGAGGACGAAAATGACCTAATTGATCATCCAATGACACAAACACACCTATTGGATGTACAAGATTGGTTAAAAACCCTAATTGGACAAGAATATGCCTAGGGAGGACGAAAATGACCTAATTGATCATCCAATGACACAAACACACCTATTGGATGCACAAGATTGGTTAAAACCCTAATTGGACAAGAATAAGCCTAGGTAGGAAGAAAATGACCTAAATGTTAATCCAATGACACAACTCAACTTATTGGATGCACAAGATTGGTTAAAAACCCTAATTGGACAAGAATAAGCCTAGGGAGGACGAAAATGACCTAATTGATCATCCAATGACATAAACACACCTATAGGATGCACAAGATTGGTTAAAAACCCTAATTGGACAAGAATAAGCCTAGGGAGGACGAAAATGACCTAATTGATCATCCAATGACACAAACACACCTATTGGATGCACAAGATTGGTTAAAAACCCTAATTGGACAAGAATAAGCCTAGGGAGGACGAAAATGACCTAATTGATCATCCAATGACACAAACACACCTATTGGATGCACAAGATTGGTTAAAAACCCTAGTTGGACAAGAATATGCCTAGGGAGGACGAAAATGACCTAATTGATCATCCAATGACACAAATGAACTTATTGGATGCACAATATTGGTTAAAAACCGTAGTTGGACAAGAATATGCCTAGGGAGGACGAAAATGACCTAATTGATCATCCAATGACACAAATGAACTTATTGGATGCACAAGATTTGTTAAAAACCCTAATTGGACAAGAATAAGCCTAGGGAGGACGAAAATGACCTAATTGATCATCCAATGACACAAACACACCTATTGGATGCACAAGATTGGTTAAAAACCCTAATTGGACAAGAATAAGCCTAGGGAGGACGAAAATGACCTAATTGATCATCCAATGACACAAACACACCTATTGGATGCACAAGATTGGTTAAAAACCCTAATTGGACAAGAATAAGCCTAGGGAGGACGAAAATGACCTAATTGATCATCCAATGACACAAACACATCTATTGGATGCACAAAATTGGTTTAAAACCCAAGTTGGACAAGAATATGCCTAGGGAGGACGAAAATTACCTAATTGATCATCCAATGATACAAATGAACTTATTGGATGCACATGATTTGGTAAAAACCCGAATTGGACAAGAATAAGCCTAGGAAGGACGAAAATGACCTAATTGATCATCCAATGACACAAACACACCTATTGGATGCACAAGATTGGTTAAAAACCCTAATTGGACAAGAATATGCTTATGGAGGACGAAAATGACCTAAATTGATCATCCAATGACACAAACACACCTATCGGATGCACAAGATTGGTTAAAAACCCTAATTGGACAAGAATATGCCTAGGGAGGACGAAAATGACCTAAATTGATCATCCAATGACACAAACACACCTATTGGATGCACAAGATTGGTTAAAAACCCTAATTGGACAAGAATATGCCTAGGGAGGACGAAAATGACCTAAATTGATCATCCAATGACACAAACACACCTATTGGATGCACAAGATTGGTTAAAAACTCTAATTGGACAAGAATATGGCTAGGGAGGACGAAAATGACCTAAATGTTAATCCAATGACACAAATGAACTTATTGGATGCACAAGATTGGTTAAAAACCCTAATTGGACAAGAATAAGCCTAGGGAGGATCAATGTGACCTAATTGATCATCCAATGACACAAACACACCTATTGGATGCACAAGATTGGTTAAAAACTCTAATTGGACAAGAATATGCCTAGGGAGGACGAAAATGACCTAAATGTTAATCCAATGACACAAATGAACTTATTGGATGCACAAGATTGGTTAAAAACCCTAATTGGACAAGAATAAGCCTAGGGAGGACGAAAATGACCTAATTGATCATCCAATGACACAAACACACCTATTGGATGCACAAGATTGGTTAAAAACCCTAATTGGACAAGAATAAGCCTAGGGAGGACGAAAATGACCAAATTGATCATCCATTGCCACAAACACACCTATTGGATGCACAAGATCGGTTAAAAACCCTAATTGGACAAGAATATGCCTAGGGAGGACGAAAATGACCTAATTGATCATCCAATGACACAAACACACCTATTGGATGCAAAAGATTGGGTAAAAACCCTAATTGGACAAGAATATGCCTAGGGAGGACGAAAATGAATTAAATATTAATTCAATGACATAAACAAACTTGTTGGATGCACAAGATTGGTTAAAAACCCTAATTGGACAAGAATAAGCCTAGGGAGGACGAAAATGACCTAATTGATCATCCAATGACACAAACACACCTATTGGATGCACAAGATTGGTTAAAAACCCTAATTGGACAAGAATAAGCCTAGGGAGGACGAAAATGACCTAATTGATCATCCAATGACACAAACACACCTATTGGATGCACAAGATTGGTTAAAAACCCTAGTAGGACAAGAATATGCCTAGGGAGGACGAAAATGACCTAATTGATCATCCAATGACACAAACACACCTATTGGATGAAAAAGATTGGATAAAAACCCAAATTGGACAAGAATAAGCATAGAAAGGACGAAAATGACCTAATTGATCATCCAATGACACAAACACACCTATTGGATGCACAAGATTGGTTAAAAACCCTAATTGGACAAGAATATGCATAGGGAGGACGAAAATGACCTAATTGATCATCCAATGACACAAATGAACTTATTGGATGCACAAGATTGGTAAAAAACCCTAATTGGACAAGAATAAGCCTAGGGAGGACGAAAATGACCTAAATGCTAATCCAATGACACAACTCAACTTATTGGATGCACAAGATTTGTTAAAAACCCTAATTGGGCAAGGATAAGCCTAGGGAGGACGAAAATGACCTAATTGATCATCCAATGACACAAACATACCTATTGGATGCACAAAATTGGTTAAAAACCCTAATTGGACAAGAATAAGCCTAGGGAGGACGAAAATGACCTAAATGTGAATCCAATGACACAAATGAACTTATTGGATGCACAAGATTGGTTAAAAACCTAATTCGACAAGAATAAGCCTAGGGACAATCAAAATGACCTAAATGTTAATCCAATGACACAACTCAACTTATTGGATGCACAAGATTGGTTAAAAACCCTAATTAGACAAGAATAAGCCTAAGGAGGACGAAAATGACCTAATTGATCATCCAATGACACAAACACACCTATTGGATGCACAAGATTGGTTAAAAACCCTAATTGGACAAGAATATGCCTAGGGAGGACGAAAATGACCTAATTGATCATCCAATGACACAAACACACCTATTGGATGCACAAGAATGGTTAAAAACCCTAATTGGACAAGAATATGCCTAGGGAGGTCGAAAATGACCTAATTGATCATCCAATGACACTAACACACCTATTGGATACACAAGATTGGTTAAAAGTCCTAATTGGACAAGAACATGTCGGGCGAGGACGAAAATGACCTAAATGTTAATCCAATGACACAAATGAACTTATTGGATGCACAAGATTGGTTAAAAACCCTAGTTGGACAAGAATAAGCCTAGGGAGGACGAAAATGACCTAATTGATCATCCAATGACACAAACACACCTATTGGATGCACAAGATTGGTTAAAAACCCTAATTGGACAAGAATATGCCTAGGGAGGACGAAAATGACCTAATTGATCGTCCAATGACACAAACACACCTATTGGATGCACAAGATTGGTTAAAAACCCTAATTGGACAAGAATAAGCCTAAGGAGGACGTAAATGACCTAATTGATCATCCAATGACACAAACACACCTATTGGATGCACAAGATTGGTTAAAAACCCTAATTGGACAAGAATATGCCTAGGGAGGACGAAAATGACCTAAATGTTAATCCAATGACACAAATGCACATATTGGATGCACAAGATTGGTTAAAAACCCTAATTGGACAAGAATAAGCCTAGGGAGGACGAAAATGACCTAATTGATCATCCAATGACACAAACACACCTATTGGATGCACAAGATTGGTTAAAAACCCTAGTAGGACAAGAAAATGCATAGGGAGGACAAAAATGACCTAATTGATCATCCAATGACACTAATGAACTTATTGGATGCACAAGATTGGTTAAAAACCCTAATTGGACAAGAATAAGCCTAGGGAGGACGAAAATGACCTAATTGATCATCCAATGACACAAACACACCTATCGGATGCACAAGATTGGTTAAAAACCCTAGTTGGACAAGAATAAGCCTAGGGAGGACGAAAATGACCTAATTGATCATCCAATGACACAAACACACCTATTGGATGCACAAGATTGGTTAAAAACCCTAATTGGACAAGAATATGCCTAGGGAGGACGAAAATGACCTAAATATTAATTCAATGACATAAACAAACTTGTTGGATGCACAAGATTGGTTAAAAACCCTAATTGGACAAGAATAAGCCTAGGGAGGACGAAAACGACCAAATTGATCATCCATTGCCACAAACACACCTATTGGATGCACAAGATTGGTTAAAAACCCTAATTGGACAAGAATATGCCTAGGGAGGACGAAAATGACCTAATTGATCATCCAATGACACAAACACACCTATTGGATGCACAAGATTGGTTAAAAACCCTAATTGGACAAGAATATGCCTAGGGAGGACGAAAATGACCTAAATATTAATTCCTTGACACAAACAAACTTATCGGATGCACAAGATTGGTTAAAAACCCTAATTGGACAAGAATAAGCCTAGGGAGGACGAAAATGACCTAATTGATCATCCAATGACACAAACACACCTATTGGATGCACAAGATTGGTTAAAAACCCTAATTGGACAAGAATAAGCCTATGGAGGACGAAAATGACCTAATTGATCATCCAATGACACAAACACACCTATTGGATGCACAAGATTGGTTAAAAATCCTAGTTGGACAAGAATATGCCTAGGGAGGACGAAAATGGCCTAATTGATCATCCAATGAAACAAATGAACTTATTGGATGCACAAGATTAGTTAAAAACCCTAATTGGACAAGAATAAGCCTAGGGAGGACGAAAATGACCTAATTGATCATCCAATGACACAAACACACCTATTGGATGCACAAGATTGGTTAAAACCCCTAATTGGACAAGAATAAACCTAGGGAGGACGAAAATGACCTAATTGATCATCCAATGACACAAACACACCTATTGGATGCCCAAGTTTGGTTAAAAACCCTAATTGGACAAGAATATGCCTAGGGAGGACGAAAATGACCTAATTGATCACCCAACGACACAAACACTCCTATTGGATGCACAAGATTGGTTAAAAACCCTAATTGGACAAGAATAAGCCTAGGGAGGACGAAAATGACCTAATTGATCATCCAATGACACAAACACACCTATTGGATGCACAAGATTGGTTAAAAACCCTAATTGGACAAGAATAAGCCTAGGGAGGACGAAAATGACCTAATTGGTCATCCAATGACACAAACACACCTATTGGATGCACAAGATTGGTTAAAAACCCTAATTGGACAAGAATAAGCCTACGGAGGACGAACATGACCTCAATGTTAATCCAATGACACAACTCAACTTATTGGATGTACAAGATTGGTTAAAAACCCTAATTGGACAAGAATAAGTCTAGGGAGGACGAAAATGACCTAATTGATCATCCAATGACACAAACACACCTATTGGATGCACAAGATTGGTTAAAAACCCTAATTGGACAAGAATAAGCCTACGTAGGACGAAAATGACCTAATTGATCATCCAATGACACAAACACACCTATTGGATGCACAAGATTGGTTAAAAACCCTAATTGTACAAGAATAAGCCTAGGGAGGACGAAAATGACCTAATTGATCATCCAATGACACAAACACACCTATTGGATGCACAAGATTGGTTAAAAACCCTAGTTGGACAAGAATATGCCTAGGGAGGACGAAAATGACCTAATTGATCATCCAATGACACAAATGAACTTATTGGATGCACAAGATTGGTTAAAAACCCTAGTTGTACAAGAATATACATAGGGAGGACGAAAATGACCTAATTGATCATCTAATGACACAAATGAACTTATTGGATGTACAAGATTTGTTAAAAACCCTAATTGGACAAGAATAAGCCTAGGGAGGACGAAAATGACCTAATTGATCATCCAATGACACAAACACACCTATTGGATGCACAAGATTGGTTAAAAACCCTAATTGGACAAGAATAAGCCTAGGGAGGACGAAAATGACCTAATTGATCATCCAATGACACAAACACACCTATTGGATGCACAAGATTGGTTAAAAACCCTAATTGGACAAGAATAAGCCTAGGGAGGACGAAAATGACCTAATTGATCATCCAATGACAGAAACACACCGATTGGATTCACAAGATTGGTTAAAAACCCTAATTCGACAAGAATATGCCTAAGGAGGACGAAAATGACCTAAATATTAATTCAATGACACAAACAAAGTTATTGGATGCACAAGATTGGTTAAAAACCCTAATTGGACAAGAATAAGCCTTGGGATGATGAAAATGACCTAATTGATCATCCAATGACACAAACACACCTATTGGATGCACAAGATTGGTTAAAAACCCTAATTGGACAAGAATAAGCCTAGGGAGGACGAAAATGACCTAATTGATCATCCAATGACACAAACACACCTATTGGATGCACAAGATTGGTTAAAAACCCTAATTGGACAAGAATAAGCCTAGGGAGGACGAAAATGACCTAATTGATCATCCAATGACACAAACACACCTATTGGATGCACAAGATTGGTTAAAAACCCTAATTGGACAAGAATAAGCCTAGGGAGGACAACAATGACCTAATTGATCATCCAATGACACAAACACACCTATTGGATGCACAAGATTGGTTAAAAACCCTAATTGGACAAGAATAAGCCTAGGGAGGACGCAAATGACCTAATTGATCATCCAATGACACAAACACACCTATTGGATGCACAAGATTGGTTAAAAACCCTAATTGGACAAGAATAAGCCTAGGGAGGACGAAAATGACCTAATTGATCATCCAATGACACAAACACACCTATTGGATGCACAAGATTGGTTAAAAACCCTAATTGGACAAGAATAAGCCCAGGGAGGACGAAAATGACCTACATATTAATTCAACGACACAAACAAAGTTATTGGATGCACAAGATTGGTTAAAAACCCTAATTGGACAAGAATAAGCCTAGGGAGGACGAAAATGACCTAATTGATCATCCAATGACACAAACACACCTATTGGATGCACAAGCTTGGTTAAAAACCCTAATTGGACAAGAATAAGCCTAGGGAGGACGAAAATGACCTAATTGATCATCCAATGACACAAACCCACCTATTGGATGCACAAGATTGGTTAAAAACCCTAATTGGACAAGAATATGCCTAGGGAGGACGAAAAATGACCTATTTGATCATCCAATGACACAAATGAACTTATTGGATGCACAAGATTTGTTAAAAACCCTAATTGGACAAGAATAAGCCTAGGGAGGACGAAAATGACCTAATTAATCATCCAATGACACAAACACACCTATTGGATGCACAAGACTGATTAAGAACCCTAATTGGACAAGAATAAGCCTAGGGAGGACGAAAATGACCTAATTGATCATCCAAAGACACAAACACACCTATTGGATGCACAAGATTGGTTAAAAACCCTAATTGGACAAGAATAAGCCTAGGGAGGACGAAAATGACTTAATTGATCATTCAATGACACAAACACACCTATTGGATGCACAAGATTGGTTAAAAACCCTAGTTGGACAAGAATATGCCTAGGGAGGACGAAAATGACCTAATTGATCATCCAATGACACAAATGAACTTATTGGATGCACAAGATTGGTTAAAAACCCTAGTTGGACAGGAATAAGCCTAGGGAGGACAAAAATGACCTAATTGATCATCCAATGACACAAACACACCTATTGGATGCACAAGATTGGTTAAAAACCCTAATTGGACAAGAATAAGCCTAGGGAGGACGAAAATGACCTAATTGATCATCCATGGACACAAACACACCTATTGGATGCACAAGATTGGTTAAAAACCCTAATTGGACAAGAATAAGCCTAGGGAGGACGAAAATGACCTAATTGATCATCCAATGACACAAACACACCTATTGGATGCACAAGATTGGTTAAAAACCCTAGTTGGACAAGAATATGCCTAGGGAGGACGAAAATGACCTAATTGATCATCCAATGACACAAATGAACTTATTGGATGCACAAGATTGGTTAAAAACCAGAATTGGTCAAGAATATGCCTAGGGAGGAGGAAAATGACCTAAATATTAATTCAAGGACACAAACAAAGTTATTGGATGCACAAGATTGGTTAAAAACCCTAATTGGACAAGAATAAGCCTAGGGAGGACGAAAATGACCTAATTGATCATCCAATGACACAAACACACCTATTGGATGCACAAGATTGGTTAAAAACCCTAGTTGGACAAGAATATGCCTAGGGAGGACGAAAATGACCTAATTGATCATCCAATGACACAAATGAACTTATTGGATACACAAGATTGGTTAAAAACCCTAATTGGACAAGAATATGCCTAGGGACGACGAAAATGGCCTAAATATTAATTCAATGACATAAACAAACTTATTGGAGGCACAAGATTGGTTAAAAACCCTAATTGGACAAGAATAAGCCTAGGGAGGACGAAAATGACCTAATTGATCATCCAATGCAACAAACACACCTATTGGAAGCACAAGATTGGTTAAAAACCCTAATTAGACAAGAATATGCCTAGGAAGGACGAAAATGACCTAAATGTTAATCCAAAGATACAAATGAACTTATTGGATGCACAAGATTGGTTAAAAACCCTAATTGGACAAGAATAAGCCTAAGGAGGACGAAAACGACCTAATTGATCATCGAATGAGACAAACACACCTATTGGAAGCACAAGATTGGTTAAAAACCCTAATTGGACAAGAATATGCCTAGGGAGGACGAAAATGACCTAAATGTTAATCCAATGACACAAATGAACTTATTGGATGCACAAGATTGGTTAAAAACCCTAATTGGACAAGAATAAGCCTCTGAAGGACGAAAATGACCTAATTGATCATCCAATGACACAAACACACCTATTGGATGCACAAGATTGGTTAAAAACACTAGTTGGACAAGAATATGCCTAGGGAGGACGAAAATGACCTAAATGTTAATCCAATGACACAAATGAACTTATTGGATGCACAAGATTGGTTAAAAACCCTAATTGGACAAGAATAAGCCTCTGAAGGACGAAAATGACCTAATTGATCATCCAATGACACAAACACACCTATTGGATGCACAAGATTGGTTAAAAACCCTAATTGGCCAAGAATATGCCTAG
>JBBPBR010001016.1:0-27181 GCA_037974775.1 Cicer pinnatifidum
GGGAGGACGAAAATAACCTAATTGATCATCCAATGACACAAACACACCTATTGGATGCACAAGATTGGTTAAAAACCCTAATTGGACTAGAATATGTCTAGGGAGGACGAAAATGACCTAAATATTAATTCAATGACACAACTCAACTTATTGGATGCACAAGATTGGTTAAAAACCCTAATTGCACAAGAATATGCCTAGGGAGGACGAAAATGACCTAATTGATCATCCAATAATACAAACACATCTATTGGATGCACAAGATTGGTTAAAAACCCTAGTTGGACAAGAACATGCCTAGGGAGGACGAAAATGACCTAATTGATCATCCAATGACACTAATGAACTTATTGGATGCACAAGATTGGTTAAAAACCCTAATTGGACAAGAATAAGCCTAGGGAGGACGAAAATGACCTAATTGATGATCCAATGACACAAACACACCTATTGGATGCACAAGATTGATTAAAAACCCTAACTGGACAAGAATATGCCTAGGTAGGACGAAAATGACCTAATTGATCATCCAATGACACAAACACACCTATTGGATGCACAAGATTGGTTAAAAACCCTAATTGGACAAGAATATGCCTAGGGAGGACGAAAATGACCTAATTGATCATCCAATGACACAAACACACCTATTGGATGCACAAGATTGGTTAAAAACCCTAATTGGACAAGAATATGCCTAGGGAAGACGAATATGACCTAAATGTTAATCCAATAACACAAATGAACTTATTGGATGCACAAGATTGGTTAAAAACCCTAATTGGACAAGAATAAGCCTAGGGAGAACGAAAATGACCTAAATGTTAATCCAATGACACAACTCAACTTATTGGATGTACAAGATTGGTTAAAAACCCTAATTGGACAAGAATAAGCCTATGGAGCACGAAAATAACCTAATTTATCATCCAATGACACAAACACACCTATTGGATGCACAAGATTGGTTAAAAACCCTAATTGGACAAGAATATGCCTAGGGAGGACGAAAATGACGTAATTGATCATCCAATGACACAAACACACCTATTGGATGCACAAGATTGGTTAAAAACCCTAATTGGACAAGAATATGCCTAGGGAAGACGAATATGACCTAAATGTTAATCCAATAACACAAATGAACTTATTGGATGCACAAGATTGGTTAAAAACCCTAATTGGACAAGAATAAGCCTAGGGAGAACGAAAATGACCTAAATGTTAATCCAATGACACAACTCAACTTATTGGATGCACAAGATTGGTTAGAACCCCTAATTGGACAAGAATATGCCTAGGGAGGACGAAAATGACCTAAATGTTAATCCAATGACACAAATGAACTTATTGGATTCACAAGATTGGTTAAAAACCCTAATTGGACAAGAATAAGCCTAGGGAGGACGAAAATGACCTAATTGATCATCCAATGACACAAACACACCTATTGGATGCACAAGATTGGTTAAAAACCCTAATTGGACAAGAATATGTCTAGGGAGGACGAAAATGACCTAAATATTAATTCAATGACATAAACAAACTTATTGGATGCCCAAGATTGGTTAAAAACCCTAATTGGACAAGAATAAGCCTAGGGAGGACGAAAATGACCTAAATATTAATCCAATGACACAAACTCACCTATTGGATGCACAAGATTGGTTAAAAACCCTAATTGGACAAGAATAAGCCTAGGGAGGACGAAAATGACCTAATTGATCATCCAATGACACAAACACACCTATTGGATGCACAAGATTGGTTAAAAACCCTAATTGGACAAGAATAAGCCTAGGGAGGACGAAAATGACCTAATTGATCATCCAAAGACACAAACACGCCAATTGGATGCACAAGATTGGTTAAAAACCCTAGTTGGACAAGAATATGCCTAGGGAGGACGAAAATGACCTAATTGATCATCCAATGACACAAATGAACTTATTGGATGCACAAGATTGGTTAAAAACCCTAGTTGTACAAGAATATACCTAGGGAGGACGAAAATGACATAATTGATCATCCAATGACACAAATGAACTTATTGGATGCACAAGATTTGTTAAAAACCCTAATTGGACAAGAATAAGCCTAGGGAGGACGAAAATGACCTAATTGATCATCCAATGACACAAACACACCTATTGGATGCACAAGATTGGTTAAAAACCCTAATTGGACAAGAATAAGCCTAGGGAGGACGAAAATGACCTAATTGATCATCCAATGACACAAACACACCTATTGGATGCACAAGATTGGTTAAAAACCCTAATTGGACAAGAATAAGCCCAGGGAGGACGAAAATGACCTAATTGATCATTCAATAACACAAACACACCTATTGGATGCACAAGATTGGTTAAAAACCCTAGTTGGACAAGAATATGCCTAGGGAGGACGAAAATGACCTAATTGATCATCCAATGACACAAATAAACTTATTGGATGCACAAGATTGGTTAAAAACCCTAGTTGTACAAGAATATGCCTAGGGAGGACGAAAATGACCTAATTGATCATCCAATGACACAAACACACCTATTGGATGCACAAGATTGGTTAAAAACCCTAATTGGACAAGAATATGCCTAGGGAGGACGAATATGACCTAAATGTTAATCCAATAACACAAATGATCTTATTGGATGCACAAGATTGGTTAAAAACCCTAATTGGACAAGAATAAGCCTAGGGAGAACGAAAATGACCTAAATGTTAATCCAATGACACAACTCAACTTATTGGATGCACAAGATTGGTTAAAAACCCTAATTGGACAAGAATATGCCTAGGGAGGACGAAAATGACCCAAATATTAATTCAATGACACAAACAAACTTATTGGATGCACAAGATTGGTTAAAAACCCTAATTGGACAAGAATAAGCCTAGGGAGGACGAAAATGACCTAATTGATCATCCAATGACACAAACACACCTATTGGATGCACAAGATTGGTTAAAAACCCTAATTGGACAAGAATATGCCTAGGGAGGACGGATATGACCTTAATGTTAATCCAATGACACAAATGAACTTATTGGATGCACAAGATTGGTTAAAAACCCTAATTGGACAAGAATATGCCTAGGGAGGACGAAAATGACCTAATTGATCATCCAATGACACAAACACACCTATTGGATGCACAAGATTGGTTAAAAACCCTAATTGGACAAGAATATGCCTAGGGAGGACGAAAATGACCTAAATATTAATTCAATGACACAAACAAACTTATTGGATGCACAAGATTGGTTAAAAACCCTAATTGGATAGGAATAAGCCTAAGGAGGACGAAAATGACCTAATTGATCATCCAATGACACAAACACACCTATTGGATGCACAAGATTGGTTAAAAAGCCTAATTGGACTAGAATATGCCTAGGGAGGACGAATATGACCTAAATGTTAATCCAATAACACAAATGAACTTATTGGATGCACAAGATTGGTTAAAAACCCTAATTGGACAAGAATAAGCCTAGGGAGAACGAAAATGACCTAAATGTTAATCCAATGACACAACTCAACTTATTGGATGCACAAGATTGGTTAAAAACCCTAATTGGACAAGAATAAGCCTAGGGAGGACGAAAATGACCTAATTGATCATCCAATGACACAAACACACCTATTGGAGGCACAAGATTGGTTAAAAACCCTAGTTGGACAAGAATAAGCCTAGGGAGGACGAAAATGACCTAATTGATCATTCAATGACACAAACACACCTATTGGATGCACAAGATTGGTTAAAACCCTAATTTGACAAGAATATGCCTAGGGAGGACGAATATGACCTAAATGTTAATCCAATAACACAAATGAACTTATTGGATGCACAAAATTGGTTAAAAACCCTAATTGGTCAAGAATAAGCCTAGGGAGAACGAAAATGACCTAAATGTTAATCCAATGACACAACTAAACTTATTGGATGCACAAGATTGGTTAAAAACCCTAACTGGACAAGAATATGCCTAGGGAGGACGAAAATGACCTAATTGATCATCCAATGACACAAACACACCTATTGGATGCACAAGATTGGTTAAAACCCTAATTGGACAAGAATATGCCTAGGGAGGACGAATATGACCTAAATGTTAATCCAATAACACAAATCAACTTATTGGATGCACAAAATTGGTTAAAAACCCTAATTGGACAAGAATAAGCCTAGGGAGAACGAAAATGACCTAAATGTTAATCCAATGACACAACTCAACTTATTGGATGCACAAGATTGGTTAAAAACCCTAATTGGACAAGAATAAGCCTAGGGAGGACGAAAATGACCTAATTGATCATCCAATGACACAAACACACCTATTGGATGCACAAGATTGGTTAAAAACCCTAATTGGACAAGAATATGCCTAGGGAGGACGAAAATGACCTAAATATTAATTCAATGACACAAACAAAGTTATTGGATGCACAAGATTGGTTAAAAACCCTAATTGGACAAGAATAAGCCTAAGGAGGACAAAAATGACCTAATTGATCATCCAATGACACAAACACACCTATTGGATACACAAGATTGGTTAAAAACCTTAATTCGACAAGAATAAGCCTAGGGAGGACGAAAATGACCTAATTGATCATCCATTGCCACAAACACACCTATTGGATGCACAAGATTGGTTAAAAACCCTAATTGGACAAGAATATGCCTAGGGAGGACGAAAACGACCTAATTGATCATCCAATGACACAAACACACCTATTGGATGCACAAGATTGGTTAAAAACCCTAATTGGACAAGAATAAGCGTAGGCAGAACGAAAATGACCTAAATGTTAATCCAATGACACAACTCAACTTATTGGATGCACAAGATTGGTTAAAAACCCTAATTGGACAAGAATAAGCCTAGGGAGGACGAAAATAACCTAATTGATCATCCAATGACACAAACACACCTATTGGATGCACAAGATTGGTTAGAACCCCTAATTGGACAAGAATATGCCTAGGGAGGACGAAAATGACCTAAATGTTAATCCAATGACACAAATGAACTTATTGGATGCACAAGATTGGTTAAAAACCCTAATTGGACAAGAATAAGCCTAGGGAGGACGAAAATGACCTAATTGATCATCCAATGACACAAACACACCTATTGGATGCACAAGATTGGTTAAAAACCCTAATTGGACAAGAATAAGCCTAGGGAGGACGAAAATGACCAAATTGATCATCCATTGCCACAAACACACCTATTGGATGCACAAGATCGGTTAAAAACCCTAATTGGACAAGAATATGCCTAGGGAGGACGAAAATGACCTAATTGATCATCCAATGACACAAACACACCTATTGGATGCAAAAGATTGGGTAAAAACCCTAATTGGACAAGAATATGCCTAGGGAGGACGAAAATGAATTAAATATTAATTCAATGACATAAACAAACTTGTTGGATGCACAAGATTGGTTAAAAACCCTAATTGGACAAGAATAAGCCTAGGGAGGACGAAAATGACCTAATTGATCATCCAATGACACAAACACACCTATTGGATGCACAAGATTGGTTAAAAACCCTAATTGGACAAGAATAAGCCTAGGGAGGACGAAAATGACCTAATTGATCATCCAATGACACAAACACACCTATTGGATGCACAAGATTGGTTAAAAACCCTAGTAGGACAAGAATATGCCTAGGGAGGACGAAAATGACCTAATTGATCATCCAATGACACAAACACACCTATTGGATGAAAAAGATTGGATAAAAACCCAAATTGGACAAGAATAAGCATAGAAAGGACGAAAATGACCTAATTGATCATCCAATGACACAAACACACCTATTGGATGCACAAGATTGGTTAAAAACCCTAATTGGACAAGAATATGCATAGGGAGGACGAAAATGACCTAATTGATCATCCAATGACACAAATGAACTTATTGGATGCACAAGATTGGTAAAAAACCCTAATTGGACAAGAATAAGCCTAGGGAGGACGAAAATGACCTAAATGCTAATCCAATGACACAACTCAACTTATTGGATGCACAAGATTTGTTAAAAACCCTAATTGGGCAAGGATAAGCCTAGGGAGGACGAAAATGACCTAATTGATCATCCAATGACACAAACATACCTATTGGATGCACAAAATTGGTTAAAAACCCTAATTGGACAAGAATAAGCCTAGGGAGGACGAAAATGACCTAAATGTGAATCCAATGACACAAATGAACTTATTGGATGCACAAGATTGGTTAAAAACCTAATTCGACAAGAATAAGCCTAGGGACAATCAAAATGACCTAAATGTTAATCCAATGACACAACTCAACTTATTGGATGCACAAGATTGGTTAAAAACCCTAATTAGACAAGAATAAGCCTAAGGAGGACGAAAATGACCTAATTGATCATCCAATGACACAAACACACCTATTGGATGCACAAGATTGGTTAAAAACCCTAATTGGACAAGAATATGCCTAGGGAGGACGAAAATGACCTAATTGATCATCCAATGACACAAACACACCTATTGGATGCACAAGATTGGTTAAAAACCCTAATTGGACAAGAATATGCATAGGGAAGACGAATATGACCTAAATGTTAATCCAATAACACAAATGAACTTATTGGATGCACAAGATTGGTTAAAAACCCTAATTGGACAAGAATAAGCCTAGGGAGAACGAAAATGACCTAAATGTTAATCCAATGACACAACTCAACTTATTGGATGCACAAGATTGGTTAAAAACCCTAATTGGACAAGAATAAGCCTAGGGAGGACGAAAATAACCTAATTGATCATCCAATGACACAAACACACCTATTGGATGCACAAGATTGGTTAAAAACCCTAATTGGACAAGAATATGCCTAGGGAGGACGAAAATGACCTAATTGATCATCCAATGACACAAACACACCTATTGTATGCACAAGATTGGTTAAAAACCCTAATTGGACAAAAATAAGCGTAGGGAGAACGAAAATGACCTAAATATTAATCCAATGACACAACTCAACTTATTGGATGCACAAGATTGGTTAAAAACCCTAATTGGACAAGAATAAGCCTAGGGAGGACGAAAATGACCTAATTGATCATCCAATGACACAAATACACCTATTAGATGCACAAGATTGGTTAAAAACCCTAATTGGACAAGAATAAGCCTAGGGAGGACGAAAATGACCTAATTGATCATCCAATGACACAAACACACCTATTGGATGCACAAGATTGGTTAAAAACCCTAATTGGACAAGAATATGCCTAGGGAGGACGAAAATGACCTAATTGATCATCCAATGACACAAACACACCTATTGGATGCACAAGATTGGTTAAAAACCATAATTGGACAAGAATAAGCAAAGGGAGGACGAAAATGACCTAATTGATCATCCAATGACACAAACACACCTATTGGATGCACAAGATTGGTTAAAAACCCTAATTGGACAAGAATATGCCTAGGGAGGACGAAAATGACCTAATTGATCATCCAATAATACAAACACACCTATTGGATGCACAAGATTGGTTAAAAACCCTAGTTGGACAAGAACATGCCTAGGGAGGACGAAAATGACCTAATTGATTATCCAATGACACAAAAACTCCTATTGGATGCACAAGATTGGTTAAAAACACTAATTGGACAAGAATAAGCCTAGGGAAGACGAATATGACCTAAATGTTAATCCAATAACACAAATGAACTTATTGGATGCACAAGATTGGTTAAAAACCCTAATTGGACAAGAATAAGCCTAGGGAGAACGAAAATGACCTAAATGTTAATCCAATGACACAACTCAACTTATTGGATGCACAAGATTGGTTAAAAACCCTAATTGGACAAGAATAAGCCTAGGGAGGACGAAAATAACCTAATTGATCATCCAATGACACAAACACACCTATTGGATGCACAAGATTGGTTAAAACCCCTAATTGGACAAGAATATGCCTAGGGAGGACGAAAATGACCTAAATGTTAATCCAATGACACAAATGAACTTATTGGATTCACAAGATTGGTTAAAAACCCTAATTGGACAAGAATAAGCCTTGGGAGGACTAAAATGACCTAATTGATCATCCTATGACACAAACACACCTATTGGATGCACAAGATTGGTTAAAAACCCTAATTGGACAAGAATATGTCTAGGGAGGACGAAAATGACCTAAATATTAATTCAATGACACAAACAAACTTATTGGATGCACAAGATTGGTTAAAAACCCTAATTGGACAAGAATAAGCCTAGGGAGGACGAAAATGACCTAATTGATCATCCAATGACACAAACACACCTATTGGATGCACAAGATTGGTTAAAAACCCTAATTGGACAAGAATAAGCCTACGGAGTACGAAAATGACCTAATTGATCATCCAATGACACAAACACACCTATTGGATGCACAAGATTGGTTAAAAACCCTAGTTGGACAAGAACATGCCTAGGGAGGACGCAAATGACCTAATTGATCATCCAATGACACTAATGAACTTATTGGATGCACAATATTGGTTAAAAACCCTAATTGGACAAGAATAAGCCTAGGGGAACGAAAATGACCTAATTGATCATCCAATGACACAAACACACCTATTGGATGCCCAAGATTGGTTAAAAACCCTAATTGGACAAGAATAAGCCTAGGGAGGACGAAAATGACCTAATTGATCGTCCAATGACACTAATGAACTTATTGGATGCACAAGATTGGTTAAAAACCCTAATTGGACAAGAATAAGCCTAGGGAGGATGAAAATGACTTAATTGATCATCCAATGACACTAATGAACTTATTGGATGCACAAGATTGGTTAAAAACCCTAATTGGACAAGAATAAGCCTAGGGAGGACGAAAATGACCTAATTGATCATCCAATGACACAAACACACCTATTGGATGCACAAGATTGGTTAAAAACCCTAATTGGACAAGAATATGCCTAGGGAGAACGAAAATGACCTAATTGATCATCCATTGACACAAACACACCTATTGGATGCACAAGATTGGTTAAAAACCCTAATTGGACAAGAATATGCCTAGGGAGGACGGATATGACCTAAATGTTAATCCAATGACACAAATGAACTTATTGGATGCACAAGATTGGTTAAAAACCCTAATTGGACAAGAATAAGCCTAGGGAGAACGAAAATGACCTAAATGTTAATCCAATGACACAACTCAACTTATTGGATGCACAAGATTGGTTAAAAACCCTAATTGGACAAAATAAGCCTAGGGAGGACGAAAATGACCTAATTGTTTATCCTATGACACAAACACACCTATTGGATGCACAAGATTGCTTAAAAACCCTAGTTGGACAAGAACATGCCTAGGGAGGACGAAAATGACCTAATTGATCATCCAATGACACTAATGAACTTATTGGATGCACAAGATTGGTTAAAAACCCTAATTGGACAAGAATAAGCCTAGGGAGGACGAAAATGATCTAATTGATCATCCAATGACACAAACACATCTATTGGATGCACAAGATTGGTTAAAAACCCTAGTTGGACAAGAACATGCCTAGGGAGGACGAAAATGACCTAATTGATCATCCAATGACACTAATGAACTTATTGGATGCACAAGATTGGTTAAAAACCCTAATTGGACAAGAATAAGCCTAGGGAGGACGAAAATGACCTAATTGATGATCCAATGACACAAACACACCTTTTGGATGCACAAGATTGGTTAAAAACCCTAACTGGACAAGAATATGCCTAGGTAGGACGAAAATCACCTAATTGATCATCCAATGACACAAACACACCTATTGGATGCACAAGATTGGTTAAAAACCCTAATTGGACAAGAATATGCCTAGGGAGGACGAAAATGACCTAATTGATCATCCAATGACACAAACACACCTATTGGATGCACAAGATTGGTTAAAAACCCTAATTGGACAAGAATATGCCTAGGGAAGACGAATATGACCTAAATGTTAATCCAATAACACAAATGAACTTATTGGATGCACAAGATTGGTTAAAAACCCTAATTGGACAAGAATAAGCCTAGGGAGAACGAAAATGACCTAAATGTTAATCCAATGACACAACTCAACTTATTGGATGTACAAGATTGGTTAAAAACCCTAATTGGACAAGAATAAGCCTATGGAGCACGAAAATAACCTAATTTATCATCCAATGACACAAACACACCTATTGGATGCACAAGATTGGTTAAAAACCCTAATTGGACAAGAATATGCCTAGGGAGGACGAAAATGACGTAATTGATCATCCAATGACACAAACACACCTATTGGATGCACAAGATTGGTTAAAAACCCTAATTGGACAAGAATATGCCTAGGGAAGACGAATATGACCTAAATGTTAATCCAATAACACAAATGAACTTATTGGATGCACAAGATTGGTTAAAAACCCTAATTGGACAAGAATAAGCCTAGGGAGAACGAAAATGACCTAAATGTTAATCCAATGACACAACTCAACTTATTGGACGTACAAGAGTGGTTAAAAACCCTAATTGGACAAGAATAAGCCTAGGGAGGACGAAAATAACCTAATTGATCATCCAATGACACAAACACACCTATTGGATGCACAAGATAGGTTAAAAACCCTAATTGGACAAGAATATGCCTAGGGAGGACGAAAATGACCTAATTGATCATCCAATGACACAAACACACCTATTGGATGCACAACATTGGTTAAAAACCCTAATTGGACAAGAATATGCCTAGGGAGGACGAATATAACCTATATGTTAATCCAATAACACAAATGAACTTATTGGATGCACAAGATTGGTTAAAAACCCTAATTGGACAAGAATAAGCCTAGGGAGAACGAAAATGACCTAAATGTTAATCCAATGACACAACTCAACTTATTGGATGCACAAGACTGGTTAAAAACCCTAATTGGACAAGAATAAGCCTAGGGAGGACGAAAATGACCTAATTGATCATCCAATGACACAAACACACCTATTGGATGCACAAGATTGGTTAAAAACCCTAATTGGACAAGAATAAGCCTAGGGAGGACGAAAATGACCTAATTGATCATCCAATGACAAAAACACACCTATTGGATGCACATGATCGGTTAAAAACCCTAATTGGACAAGAATAAGCCTATGGAGGACGAAAATGACCTAATTGATCATCCAATGACACAAACACACCTATTGGATGCACAAGATTGGTTAAAAACCCTAATTGGACAAGAATATACCTAGGGAGGACGAAAATGACCTAAATATTAATTCAATGACACAAACAAACTTATCGGATGCACAAGATTGGTTAAAAACCCTAATTGGACAAGAATAAGCCTAGGGAGGACGTAAATGACCTAATTGATCATCCAATGACACAAACACACCTATTGGATGCACAAGATTGGTTAAAAACCCTAATTGGACAAGAATAAGCCTAGGGAGGACGAAAATGACCTAATTGATCATCCAATGACACAAACACACCTATTGGATGCACAAGATTGGTTAAAAACCCTAATTGGACAAGAATATGCCTAGGGAGGACGAAAATGACCTTAATATTAATTCAATAACACAAACAAAGTTATTGGATGCACAAGATTGGTTAAAAACCCTAATTGGACAAGAATAAGCCTAGGGAGGACGTAAATGACCTAATTGATCATCCAATGACACAAACACACCTATTGGATGCACAAGATTGGTTAAAAACCCTAATTGGACAAGAATATGCCTAGGGAGAATGAAAATGACCTAATTATCATCCAATGACACAAACACACCTATTGGATGCACAAGATTGGTTAAAAACCCTAATTGGACAAGAATAAGCCTAGGGAGGACGAAAATAACCTAATTGATCATCCAATGACACAAACACACCTATTGGATGCACAAGATTGGTTAAAAACCCAAGTTGGACAAGAATATGCCTAGGGAGGACAAAAATGACCAAATTGATCATCCAAGGACACAAACACACCTATTGGATGCACAAGATTGGTTAAAAACCCTAATTGGACAAGAATAAGCCTAGGGAGGACGAAAATGACCTAATTGATCATCCAATGACACAAACACACCTATTGGATGCACAAGATTGGTTAAAAACCCCAATTGGACTAGAATAAGCCTAGGGAGGACGAAAATGACCTAATTGATCATCCAATGACACAAACACATCTATTGGATGCACAAGATTGGTTAAAAACCCTAATTGGAAAAGAATATGCCTAGGGAGGAGGAAAATGACCTAAATATTAATTCAATGACACAAACAAAGTTATTGGATGCACAAGATTGGTTAAAAACCCTAATTGGACAAGAATAAGCCTAGGGAGGACGAAAATGACCTAATTGATCATCCAATGACACAAACACACCTATTGGATGCACAAGATTGGTTAAAAACCCTAATTGGACAAGAATATGTCTAGGGAGGACGAAAATGACCTAAATATTAATTCAATGACACAAACAAACTTATCGGATGCACAAGATTAGTTAAAAACCATAATTGGACAAGAATAAGCCTAGGGAGGACGAAAATGACCTAATTGATCATCCAATGACACAAACACACCTATTGGATGCACAAGATTGGTTAAAAACCCTAATTGGACAAGAATAAGCCTAGGGAGGACGAAAATGACCTAATTGATCATCCAATGACACAAACACACCTATTGGATGCACAAGATTGGTTAAAAACCCTAATTTGACTAGAATAAGCCTAGGGAGGACGAAAATGACCTAATTGATCATCCATTGCCACAAACACACCTAATGGATGCACAAGATTGGTTAAAAAACCTAATTGGACAAGAATATGCCTATGGAGGACGAAAATGACCTAATTGGTCATCCAATGACACAAACACACCTTTTGGATGCACAAGATTGGTTAAAAACCCTAATTGGACAAGAATAAGCCTAGGGAGGACAAAAATAACCTAATTGATCATCCAATGACACAAACACACCTATTGGATGCACAAGATTGGTTAAAAACCCTAATTGGACAAGAATATGCCTAGGGAGGACGAAAATGACCTAAATGTTAATCCAATGACACAAATGAACTTATTGGATTCACAAGATTGGTTAAAAACCCTAATTGGACAAGAATAAGCCTAGGGAGGACGAAAATGACCTAATTGATCATCAAATGACACAAACACACCTATTGGATGCACAAGATTGGTTAAAAACCCTAATTGGACAAGAATATGCCTAGGGAGGACGAAAATGACCTAAATGTTAATCCAATGACACAAATGATCTTATTGGATGCACAAGATTGGTTAAAAACCCTAATTGGACAAGAATAAGCCTAGGGAGGACGAAAATGACCTAATTGATCATCCAATGACAAAAACACACCTATTGGATGCACAAGATTGGTTAAAAACCATAATTGGACAAGAATATGCCTAGGTAGGACGAAAATGACCTAATTAATCATCCAATGACACAAACACACCTATTGGATGCACAAGATTTGTTAAAAATCCTAATTGGACAAGAATATGCCTATGGAGGACGAATATGACCTAAATGATAATCCAATAACACAAATGAACTTATTGGATGCACAAGATTTGTTAAAAACCCTAATTGGACAAGAATAAGCCTAGGGAGAACGAAAATGACCTAAATGTTAATCCAATGACACAACTCAACTTATTGGATGCACAAGATTGGTTAAAAACCCTAATTGGACAAGAATAAGCCTAGGGAGGACGAAAATAACCTAATTGATCATCCAATGACACAAACACACCTATTGGATGCACAAGATTGGTTAAAACCCCTAATTGGACAAGAATATGCCTAGGGAGGACGAAAATGACCTAAATGTTAATCCAATGACACAAATGAACTTATTGGATTCACAAGATTGGTTAAAAACCCTAATTGGACAAGAATAAGCCTTGGGAGGACTAAAATGACCTAATTGATCATCCTATGACACAAACACACCTATTGGATGCACAAGATTGGTTAAAAACCCTAATTGGACAAGAATATGTCTAGGGAGGACGAAAATGACCTAAATATTAATTCAATGACACAAACAAACTTATTGGATGCACAAGATTGGTTAAAAACCCTAATTGGACAAGAATAAGCCTAGGGAGGACGAAAATGACCTAATTGATCATCCAATGACACAAACACACCTATTGGATGCACAAGATTGGTTAAAAACCCTAATTGGACAAGAATAAGCCTAGGGAGGACGAAAATGACCTAATTGAAAATCCAATGACACAAACACACCTATTGGATGCACAAGATTGGTTAAAAACCCTAATTGGACAAGAATAAGCCTAGGGAGGACGAAAATGACCTAATTGATCATCCAATGACACAAACACACCTATTGGATGCACAAGATTGGTTAAAAACCCTAATTGGACAAGAATAAGCCTAGGGAGGACGAAAATGACCTAATTGGTCATCCATTGCCACAAACACACCTATTGGATGCACAAGATTGGTTAAAAACCCTAATTGGACAAGAATATGCCTATTGAGGACGAAAATGACCTAAATGTTAATCCAATGACACAAATGAACTTATTGGATGCACAAGATTGGTTAAAAACCCTAATTGGACAAGAATAAGCCTAGGGAGGACGAAAATGACCTAATTGATCATCCAATGACACAAACACACCTATTGGATGCACAAGATTGGTTAAAAACCCTAATTGGACAAGAATATGTCTAGGGAGGACGAAAATGACCTAAATGTTAATCCAATGACACAACTCAACTTATTGGATGCACAAGATTGGTTAAAAACCCTAATTGGACAAGAATAAGCCTAGGGAGGACGAAAATAACCTAATTGATCATCCAATGACACACACACCTATTGGATGCACAAGATTGGTTAAAAACCCTAATTGGACAAGAATATGCCTAGGGAGGACGAAAATGACCTAATTGACAATCCAATGACACAAACACACCTATTGGATGCACAAGATTGGTTAAAAACCCTAATTGGACAAGAATAAGCCTAGGGAGGACGAAAATGACCTAATTGATCATCCAATGACACAAACACACCTATTGGATGCACAAGATTGGTTAAAAACCCTAATTGGACAAGAATATGCCTAGGGAGGACGAAAATGACCTAAATATTAATTCAATGAAACAAACAAACATATTGGATGCATAAGATTGGTTAAAAACCCTAATTGGACAAGAATAAGCCTAGGGAGGACGAAAATGACCTAATTGATCATCAAATGACACAAACACACCTATTGGATGCACAAGATTGGTTAAAAACCCTAATTGGGCAAGAATATGCCTAGGGAGGACGAAAATGACCTAAATGTTAATTCAATGACACAAACAAAGTTATTGGATGCACAAGATTGGTTAAAAACCCTAATTGGACAAGAATAAGCCTAGGGAGGACGAAAATGACCTAATTGATTATCCAATGACACAAACACACCTATTGAATGCACAAGATTGGTTAAAAACCCTAATTGGACAAGAATATGCCTAGGGAGGACGAAAATGACCTAGATATTAATTCAATGACACAAACTAACTTATTGGATGCACAAGATTTGTTAAATACCCTAATTGGTCAAGAATATGCCTAGGGAGGATGAAAATGACCTAAATGTTAATCCAATAACACAAATGAACTTATTGGATGCACAAGATTGGATAAAAACCCTAATTGGACAAGAATATGCCTAGGGAGGACGAAAATGACCTAAATGTTAATCCAATGACACAAATGAACTTATTGGATGCACAAGATTGGTTAAAAACCCTAATTGGACAAGAATAAGCCTAGGGAGGACGAAAATGACCTAATTGATCATCCAATGACACAAACACACCTATTGGATGCACAAGATTGGTTAAAAACCCTAATTGGACAAGAATATGCCTAGGGAGGACGAAAATGACCTAAATATTAATTCAATGACACAAACAAAGTTATTGGATGCACAAGATTGGTTAAAAACCCTAATTGGACAAGAATAAGCCTAGGGAGGAAGAAAATGACATAATTGATCATCCAATGACACAAACACACATATTGGATGCACAAGATTGGTTAAAAACCCTAATTGGACAAGAATAAGCCTAGGGAGGATGAAAATGACCTAATTGATCATCCAATGACACAAACACACCTATTGGATTCACAAGATTGGTTTAAAACCCTAGTTAGACAAGAATATGCCTAGGGAGGAAGAAAATGACCTAATATATCATCCAATGACACAAACACACCTATTGGATGCACAATATTGGTTAAAAACCCTAATTGGACAAGAATAAGCCTAGGGAGAAAGAAAATGACCTAATATATCATCCAATGACACAAACACACCTATTGGATGCACAATATTGGTTAAAAACCCTAATTGGACAAGAATAAGCCTAGGGAGGATGAAAATGACGTAATTGATCATCCAATGACACAAACAAACCTATTGGATTCACAAGATTGGTTTAAAACCCTAGTTGGACAAGAATATGCCTAGGGAGGACGAAAATGACCTAATTGATCATCCAATGACACAAACACACCTATTGGATGCACAAGATTGGTTAAAAACAATAATTGGACAAGAATAAGCCCAGGGAGGACGATAATGACCTAAATATTAATTCAACGACACAAACAAAGTTATTGGATGCACAAGATTGGTTAAAAACCCTAATTGGACAAGAATAAGCCTAGGGAGGACGAAAATGACCTAATTGATCATCCAATGACACAAACAAAGTTATTGGATGCACAAGATTGGTTAAAAACCCTAATTGGACAAGAATAAGCATAGGGAGGACGAAAATGACCTAATTGATCATCCAATGACACAAACACACCTATTGGATGCACAAGATTGGTTAAAAACCCTAATTGGACAAGAATATGCCTAGGGAGGACGAAAATGACCTAAATATTAATTCAATGACACAAACAAAGTTATTGGATGCACAAGATTGGTTAAAAACCCTAATTGGACAAGAATAAGCCTAGGGAGGAAGAAAATGACCTAATTGATCATCCAATGACACAAACACACCTATTGGATGCACAAGATTGGTTAAAAACCCTAATTGGACAAGAATAAGCCTAGGGAGGATGAAAATGACCTAATTGATCATCCAATGACACAAACACACCTATTGGATTCACAAGATTGGTTTAAAACCCTAGATGGACAAGAATATGCCTAGGGAGGAAGAAAATGACCTAATATAACATCCAATGACACAAACACACCTATTGGATGCACAATATTGGTTAAAAACCCTAATTGGACAAGAATAAGCCTAGGGAGAAAGAAAATGACCTAATATATCATCCAATGACACAAACACACCTATTGGATGCACAATATTGGTTAAAAACCCTAATTGGACAAGAATAAGCCTAGGGAGGATGAAAATGACCTAATTGATCATCCAATGACACAAACACACCTATTGGATGCACAAGATTGGTTAAAAACCCTAGTTGGACAAGAATATGCATAGGGAGGACGAAAATGACCTAATTGATCATCCAATGACACAAATGTACTTATTGGATGCACAAGATTGGTTAAAAACCCTAATTGGACAAGAATAAGCCTAGGGAGGACGAAAATGACCTAATTGATCATCCAATGACACAAACACACCTATTGGATGCACAAGATTGGTTAAAAACCCTAATTGGACAAGAATATGTCTAGGGAGGACGAAAATGACCTAAATATTAATTCAATGACAAAAACAAACTTATTGGATGCACAAGATTGGTTAAAAACCCTAATTGGACAAGAATAAGCCTATGGAGGACGAAAATGACCTAATTGATCATCCAATGACACAAACACACCTATTGGATGCACAAGATTGGTTAAAAACCCTATTTGGACAAGAATAAGCCTAGGGAGGACGAAAATGACCTAATTGATCATCCAATGACACAAACACACCTATTGGATGCACAAGATTGGTTAAAAACCCTAATTGGACAAGAATAAGCCTAGGGAGGACGAAAATGACCTAAATGTTAATCCAATGACACAACTCAACTTATTGGATGCACAAGATTGGTTAAAAACCCTAATTGGACAAGAATAAGCCTAGGGAGGACGAAAATAACCTAATTGATCATCCAATGACACAAACACACCTATTGGATGCACAAGAAAGATTAAAAACCCTAATTGGACAAGAATATGCCTAGGGAGGACGAAAATGACCTAAATGTTAATCCAATGACACAAATGAACTTATGGGATGCACAAGATTGGTTAAAAATCCTAATTGGACAAGAATAAGCCTAGGGAGGACGAAAATGACCTAATTGATCATCCAATGTCACAAACACACCTATTGGATGCACAAGATTGGTTAAAAACCCTAATTGGACAAGAATAAGCCTAGGGAGGACGAAAATGACTTAATTGATCATCCAATGACACAAACACACCTATTGGATGCACAAGATTGGTTAAAAACCTTAATTGGACAAGAATATGCCTAGGGAGGACGAAAATGACCTAAATATTAATTCAATGACACACCTCAACTTATTGGATGCACAAGATTGGTTAAAAACCCTAATTGGACAAGAATATGCCTAGGGAGGACGAAAATGACCTAATTGGTCATCGAATGACACAAACACACCTATTGGATGCACAAGATTGGTTAAAAACCCTAATTGGACAAGAATAAGCCTAGGGAGGACGAAAATGACCTAATTGATCATCCAATGACACAAACACACCTATTGGATGCACAAGATTGGTTAAAAACCCTAATTGGACAAGAATAAGCCTAGGGAGGACGAAAATAACCTAATTGATCATCCAATGACACAAACACACCTATTGGATGCACAAGATTGGTTAAAAATCCTGATTGGACAAGAATATGCCTAGGGAGGACGAAAATGACCTAAATGTTAATCCAATGACACAAATGAACTTATTGGATGCACAAGATTGGTTAAAAACCCTAATTGGACAAGAATAAGCCTAGGAAGGACGAAAATGACCTAAATGTTAATCCAATGACACAACTCAAATTATTGGATGCACAAGATTGGTTAAAAACCCTAATTGGACAAGAATAAGCCTAGGGAGGACGAAAATGACCTAATTGATCATCCAATGACACAAACACACCTATTGGATGCACAAGATTGGTTAAAAACCCTAATTGGACAAGAATATGCCTAGGGAGGACGAAAATGACCTTATTGATCATCCAATAACACAAACACACCTATTGGATGCACAAGATTGGTTAAAAACCCTAATTGGACAAGAATAAGCCTAGGGAGGACGAAAATGACCTAATTGATCATCCAATGACACAAACACACCTATTGGATGCACAAGATTGGTTTAGAACCCTAGTTGGACAAGAATATGCCTAGGGAGGACGAAAATGACCTAAATGTTAATCCAATGACACAAATGAACTTATTGGATGCACAAGATTGGTTAAAAACCCTAATTGGACAAGAATAAGCCTAGGAAGGACGAAAATGACCTTATTGATCATCCAATGACACAAACACACCTATTGGATGCACAAGATTGGTTAAAAACCCTAATTGGACAAGAATATGCCTAGGGAAGACGAAAATGATCTAAATATTAATTCAATGACTTAAACAAATTTATTGGATGCACAAGATTGGTTAAAAACCCTAATTGGACAAGAATAAGCCTAGGGAGGATGAAAATGACCTAATTGATCATCCAATGACACAAACACACCTATTGGATTCACAAGATTGGTTTAAAACCCTAGTTGGACAAGAATATGCCTGGGGAGGAAGAAAATGGCCTAATATATCATCCAATGACACAAACACACCTATTGGATGCACAATATTGGTTAAAAACCCTAATTGGACAAGAATAAGCCCAGGGAGGACGAAAATGACCTAAATATTAATTCAACGACACAAACAAAGTTATTGGATGCACAAGATTGGTTAAAAACCCTAATTGGACAAGAATAAGCCTAGGGAGGACGAAAATGACCTAATTGATCATCCAATGACACAAACACACCTATTGGATGCACAAGATTGGTTTAGAACCCTAGTTGGACAAGAATATGCCTAGGGAGGACGAAAATGACCTAAATGTTAATCCAATGACACAAATGAACTTATTGGATGCACAAGATTGGTTAAAAACCCTAATTGGACAAGAATAAGCCTAGGAAGGATGAAAATGACCTAATTGATCATCCAATGACACAAACACACCTATTGGATGCACAAGATTGGTTAAAAACCCTAATTGGACAAGAATATACCTAGGGAGGACGAAAATGACCTAAATATTAATTCAATGACACAAACAAACTTATTGGATGCACAAGATTGGTTAAAAACCCTAATTGGACAAGAATAAGCCTAGGAGGACGAAAATGACCTAATTGATCATCCAATGACACAAACACACCTATTGGATGAACAAGATTGGTTAAAAACCCTAGTTGGACAAGAACATGCCTAGGGAGGACGAAAATGACCTAATTGATCATCCAATGACACTAATGAACTTATTTGATGCACAAGATTGGTTAAAAACCCTAATTGGACAAGAATAAGCCTAGGGAGGACGAAAATTACCTAATTGATCATCCAATGACACAAACACACCTATTGGATGCACAAGATTGGTTAAAAACCCTAACTGGACAAGAATATGCCTAGGGAGGACGAAAATGACCTAATTGATCATCCAATGACACAAACACACCTATTGGATGCACAAGATTGGTTAAAAACCCTAATTGGACAAGAATATGCCTAAGGATGACGAATATGACCTAAATGTTAATCCAATAACACAAATGAACTTATTGGATGCACAAGATTGTTAAAAACCCTAATTGGACAAGAATAAGCATAGGGAGAACGAAAATGACCTAAATGTTAATCCAATGACACAACTCAACTTATTGGATGCACAAGATTGGTTAAAAACCCTAATTGGACAAGGATAAGCGTAGGGAGGACGAAAATGACCTAATGGATCATCCAATGACACAAACACACCTATTGGAGGCACAAGATTGGTTAAAAACCCTAGTGGGACAAGAATAAGCCTAGGGAGGACGAAAATGACCTAATTGATCATCCAATGACACAAATGAACTTATTGGATGCACAAGATTGGTTAAAAACCCTAATTGGACAAGAATATGCCTAGGGAGGACGAAAATGACCTAAATATTAATTCAATGACACAAACAAAGTTATTGGATGCACAAGATTGGTTAAAAACCCTAATTGGACAAGAATAAGCCTAGGGAGAACGAAAATGACCTAAATGTTAATCCAATGACACAACTCAACTTATTGGATGCACAAGATTGGTTAAAAACCCTAATTGGAGAAGAATATGCCTAGGGAGGACGAAAATGACCTAATTGATCATCCAATGATACAAACACACCTATTGGATGCACAAGATTGGTTAAAAACCCTAGTTGGACAAGAACATGCCTAGGGAGGACGAAAACGACCTAATTGATCATCCAATGACACCAATGAACTTATTGGATGGACAAGATTGCTTAAAAACCCTAACTGGACAATAATAAGCCTAGGGAGGACGAAAATGACCTAATTGATCATCCAATGACACAAACACACTTATTGGATGCACAACATTGGTTAAAAACCCTAATTGGACAAGAATATGCCTAGGGAGGACGAAAATGACCTAAATATTAATTCAATGACACAAACAAAGTTATTGGATGCACAAGATTGGTTAAAAACCCTAATTGGACAAGAATAAGCCTAGGGAGAACGAAAATGACCTAAATGTTAATCCAATGACACAACTCAACTTTTTGGATGCACAAGATTGGTTAAAAACCCTAATTGGACAAGAATATGCCTAGGGAGGACGAAAATGACCTAATTGATCATCCAATGATACAAACACACCTATTGGATGCACAAGATTGGTTAAAAACCCTAATTGGACAAGAATAAGCGTAGGGAGAACGAAAATGACCTAAATGTTAATCCAATGACACAACTCAACTTATTGGATGCACAAGATTGGTTAAAAACCCTAATTGGACAAGAATAAGCCTAGGGAGGACGAAAATAACCTAATTGATCATCCAATGACACAAACACACCTATTGGATGCACAAGATTGGTATAAAACCCTAATTGGACAAGAATATGCCTAGGGAGGACGAAAATGACCTAAATATTAATTCAATGACACAAACAAAGTTATTGGATGCACAAGATTGGTTAAAAACCCTAATTGGGCAAGAATAAGCCTAGGGAGGACGTAAATGACCTAATTGATCATCCAATGACACAAGCACACCTATTGGATGCACATGATCGGTTAAAAACCCTAATTGGACAAGAATAAGCCTAGAGAGGACGAAAATGACCTAATTGATCATCCAATGACACAAACACACCTATTGGATGCACAAGATTGGTTAAAAACCCTAATTGGACAAGAATATGCCTAGGGAGGACGAAAATGACCTAATTGATCATCCAATGACACAAACACACCTATTGGATGCACAAGATCGGTTAAAAATCCAAATTGGACAAGAATAAGCCTAGGGAGGACGAAAATGACCTAATTGATCATCCAATGACACAAACACACCTATTGGATGCACAAGATTGGTTAAAAACCCTAATTGGACAAGAATATGCCTAGGGAGGACGAAAATGACCTAAATATTAATTCAATGACACAAACAAACTTATTGGATGCACAAGATTGGTTAAAAACCCTAATTGGACAAGAATAAGCCTAGGGAGGACGAAAATGACCTAATTGATCATCCAATGACACAAACACACCTATTGGATGCACAAGATTGGTTAAAAACCCTAACTGAACAAGAATATGCCTAGGGAGGACGAATATCACCTAAATGTTAATTCAATGACAAAAACGAACTTATTGGATGCACATCATGGGTTAAAAACCCTAATTGGACAAAAATAAGCCTAGGGACGACGAAAATGGCCTAATTGATCATCCAATGACACAAACACACTTATTGGATGCACAAGATTGGTTAAAAACCCTAATTGGACAAGAATATGCCTATGGAAGACGAAAATGACCTAAATGTTAATCCAATGACACAAATGAACTTATTGGATGCACAAGATTGGTTAAAAACCCTAATTGGACAAGAATAAGCCTAGGGAGGACGAAAATGACCTAATTGATCATCAAATGATACAAACACACCTATTGGATGCACAAGATTGGTTAAAAACCCTAATTGGACAAGAATAAGCCTAGGGAGGACGAAAATGACCTAATTGATCATCCAATGACACAAACACACCTATTGGATGCACAAGATTGGTTAAAAACCCTAATTGGACAAGAATATGCCTAGGGAGGACGAAAATGACATAATTGATCATCCAATGACACAAATGACTTTATTGGATGCACAAGATTTGTTAAAAAACGTAATTGGACAAGAATAAGCCTAGGGAGGACGAAAATGACCTAATTGATCATCCAATGACACAAACACACCTATTGGATGCACAAGATTGGTTAAAAACCCTAATTGGACAAGAATATGCCTAGGGAGGACGAAAATGACCTAAATTGATCATCCAATGACACAAACACACCTATTGGATGCACATGATTGGTTAAAAATCCTAATTGGACAAGAATATGCCTAGGGAGGACGAAAATGACCTAAATATTAATTCAATGACACAAACAAAGTTATTGGATGCACAAGATTGATTAAAAACCCTAATTTGACAAGAATAAGTCTAGGTAGGATGAAAATGACTTAATTGATCATCCAATGACACAAACACACCTATTGGATGCACAAGATTGGTTAAAAACCCTAATTGGACAAGAATAAGCCTAGGGAGGACGAAAATGACCTAATTGATCATCCAATGACACAAACACACCTATGGATGCACAAGATTGGTTAAAAACCCTAATTGGACAAGAATAAGCCTAGGGAGGACGAAAATGACCTAATTGATCATCCAATGACACAAACACACCTATTGGATGCACAAGATTGGTTAAAAACCCTAATTGGACAAGAATATGCCTAGGGAGGACGAAAATGACCTTATTGATCATCCAATAACACAAACACACCTATTGGATGCACAAGATTGGTTAAAAACCCTAATTGGACAAGAATAAGCCTAGGGAGGACGAAAATGACCTAATTGATCATCCAATGACACAAACACACCTATTGGATGCACAAGATTGGTTAAAAACCCTAATTGGACAAGAATATGCCTAGGGAGGACGAAAATGACCTAATCGATCATCCAATGACATAAACACACCTATTGGATGCACAAGATTGGTTAAAAACCCTAATTGGACAAGAATAAGCCTAGGGAGGACGAAAATGACCTAAATGTTAATCCAATGACACAACTCAACTTATTGGATGCACAAGATTGGTTAAAAACCCTAATTGGACAAGTATATGCGTAGGGAGGACGAAAATGACCAAAATATTAATTCAATGACACAAACAAAGTTATTGGATGCACAAGATTGGTTAAAAACCCTAATTGGACAAGAATAAGCCTAAGGAGGACGAAAATGACCTAATTGATCATCCAATGAGACAAACACACCTATTGGATGCACAAGATTGGTTAAAAACCCTAATTGGACAAGAATATGCCTAGGGAGGATGAAAATGACCTAATTGATCATCCAATGACACAAATGAACTTATTGGATGCACAAGATTGGTTAAAAACCCTAATTGGACAAGAAAAAGCCTAGGGTGGACGAAAATGACCTAATTGATCATCCAATGACACAAACACACCTATTGGATGCACAAGATTGGTTAAAAACCCTAGTTGGACAAGAATATGCCTAGGGAGGACGAAAATGACCTAATTGATCATCCAATGACACAAATGAACTTATTGGATGCACAAGATTGGTTAAAAACCCTAATTGGACAAGAATATGCCTAGGGAGGACGGAAATTACCTAAATATTAATTCAATGACACAAACAAACTTATTGGATGCACAAGATTGGTTAAAAACCCTAATTGGACAAGAATAAGCCTAGGGAGGACGAAAATGACCTAATTGATCATCCAATGACACAAACACACCTATTGGATGCACAAGATTGGTTAAAAACCCTAGTTGGACAAGAACAGGCCTAGGGAGGACGAAAATGACCTAATTGATCATCCAATGACACTAATGAAGTTATTGGATGCACAAGATTGGTTTAAAACCCTAATTGGACAAGAATAAGCCTAGGGAGGACGAAAATGACCTAATTGATCATCCAATGACACAAACACACCTATTGGATACACAAAATTGGTTAAAAACCCTAGTTGGACAAGAACATGACTAGGGTGGATGAAAATGACCTCATTGATCATCCAATGACACAAACACACCTATTGGATGCACAGGATTGGTTAAAAACCCGAATTGGACAAGAATATGCCTAGGGAGGACGAAAATGACCTAAATATTAATTCAATGACACAAACAAACTTATTGGATGCACAAGATTGGTTAAAAACCCTAATTGGACAAGAATAAGCCTAGGGAGGACGAAAATGACCTAATTGATCATCCAATGACACAAACACACCTATTGGATGCACAAGATTGGTTAAAAACCCTAATTGGACAAGAATATGCATAGGGAGGACGAAAATGACCTAATTGATCATCCAATGACACAAACACACCTATTAGATGCACAAGATTGGTTAAAAACCCTAATTGGACAATAATATGCCTAGGGAGGACGAAAATGACCTAAATATTAATTCAATGACACAAACAAACTTATTGGATGCACAAGATTGGTTAAAAACCCTAATTGGACAATAATATGCCTAAGGAGGACGAAAATGACCTAATTGATCATCCAATGACACTAATGAACTTATTGGATGCACAAGATTGGTTAAAAACCCTAATTGGACAAGAATAAGCCTAGGGAGGACGAAAATGACCTAATTGATCATCCAATGACACAAACACACCAATTGGATGCACAAGATTCGTTAAAAACCCTAATTGTACAAGAATATGGCTAGGGAGGACGAAAATGACCTAATTGATCATCCAATGACTCAAACACACCTATTGGATGCACAAGATTGGTTAAAAACCCTAAATGGACAAGAATATGCCTAGGGAGGACGAAAATGACCTAAATGTTAATCCAATGACACAACTCAACTTATTGGATGCACAAGATTGGTTAAAAACCCTAATTGGACAAGAATATGCCTAGGGAGGACGAAAATGACCTAATTGATCATCCAATGACACAAACACACTTTTTGGATGCACAAGATTGGTTAAAAACCCTAATTGGACAAGAATATGCCTAGGGAGGACGAAAATGACCTAATTGATCATCCAATAATACAAACATACCTATTGGATGCACAAGATTGGTTAAAAACCCTAGTTGGACAAGAACATGCCTAGGGAGGACGAAAATGACCTAATTGATCATCCAATGACACTAATGAACTTATTGGATGCACAAGATTGGTTAAAAACCCTAATTGCACAAGAATAAGCCTAGGGAGGACGAAAATGACTTAATTGATGATCCAATGACACAAACACACCTATTGGATGCACAAGATTGGTTAAAAACCCTAACTGGACAAGAATATGCCTAGGTAGGACGAAAATGACCTAATTGATCATCCAATGACACAAACACACCTATTGGATGCACAAGATTGGTTAAAAACCCTAATTGGACAAGAATATGCCTAGGGAGGACGAAAATGACCTAATTGATCATCCAATGACACAAACACACCTATTGGATGCACTAGATTGGTTAAAAACCCTAATTGGACAAGAATATGCCTAGGGAAGACGAATATGACCTAAATGTTAATCCAATAACACAAATGAACTTATTGGATGCACAAGATTGGTTAAAAACCCTAATTGGACAAGAATAAGCCTAGGGAGAACGAAAATGACCTAAATGTTAATCCAATGACACAACTCAACTTATTGGATGCACAAGATTGGTTAAAAACCATAATTGGACAAGA
>JBBPBR010001017.1:0-19618 GCA_037974775.1 Cicer pinnatifidum
TCCAATTAGGGTTTTTAACCAATCTTGTGCATCCAATAAGTTGAGTTGTGTCATTGGATTAACATTTAGGTCATTTTCGTTCTCCCTAGGCTTATTCTTGTCCAATTAGGGTTTTTAACCAATCTTGTGCATCCAATAACTTTGTTTGTGTCATTGAATTAATATTTAGGTCATTTTCGTCCTCCCTAGGCATATTCTTGTCCAATTAGGGTTTTTAACCAATGTTGTGCATCCAATAAGTGTGTTTGTGTCATTGGATGATTAATTAGGTCATTTTCGTCCTCCCTAGGCTTATTATTGTCCAATTAGGGTTTTTAAGCAATCTTGTGCATCCAATAAGTTCATTGGTGTCATTGGATGATCAATTAGGTCGTTTTCGTCCTCCCTAGGCATGTTCTTGTCCAACTAGGGTTTTTAACCAATCTTGTGCATCCAATAGGTGTGTTTGTATCATTGGATGATCAATTAGGTCATTTTCGTCCTCCCTAGGCATATTCTTCTCCAATTAGGGTTTTTAACCAATCTTGTGCATCCAATAAGTTGAGTTGTGTCATTGGATTAACATTTAGGTCATTTTCGTTCTCCCTAGGCTTATTCTTGTCCAATTAGGGTTTTTAACCAATCTTGTGCATCCAATAACTTTGTTTGTGTCATTGAATTAATATTTAGGTCATTTTCGTCCTCTCTAGGCATATTCTTGTCCAATTAGGGTTTTTAACCAATCTTGTGCATCCAATAGGTGTGTTTGTGTCATTGGATGATCAATTAGGTCATTTTCGTCCTCCCTAGGCTTATTCTTGTCCAATTAGGGTTTTTAAGCAATCTTGATCATCCAATAAGTTCATTTGTGTCATTGGATTAACATTTAGGTCATTTTCGTCCTCCCAAGGCATATTCTTGTCCAATTAGGGTTTTTAACCAATCTTGTGCATCCAATAGGTGTGTTTGTGTCATTGGATGATCAATTTAGGTCATTTTCGTCCTCCCTAGGCATATTCTTGTCCAATTAGGGTTTTTAACCAATCTTGTGCATCCAAAAGGTGTGTTTGTGTCATTGGATGATCAATTAGGTCATTTTCGTCCTCCCTAGGCTTATTCTTGTCCAATTAGGGTTTTTAACCAATCTTGTGCATCCAATAAGTTCATTTGTGTCATTGGATGATCAATTAGGTCATTTTCGTCCTCCCTAGGCATATTCTTGTATAACTAGGGTTTTTAACCAATCTTGTGCATCCAGTAGGTGTGTTTGTGTCATTGGATGATCAATTAGGTCATTTTCGTCCTCCCTAGGCTTATTCTTGTCCAATTAGGGTTTTTAACCAATCTTGTGCATCCAATAGGTGTGTTTGTGTCATTGGATGATCAATTAGGTCATTTTCGTCCTCCCTAGGCTTATTCTTGTCCAATTAGGGTTTTTAACCAATCTTGTGCATCAAATAAGTTTGTTTGTGTCATTGAATTAATATTTAGGTCATTTTCGTCCTCCCTAGGCATATTCTTGTCCAATTAGGGTTTTTAACCAATCTTGTGCATCCAATAGGTGCGTTTGTGTCATTGGATGATCAATTAGGTCATTTTCGTCCTCCCTAGGCATATTCTTGTCCAGTTAGGGTTTTTAACCAATCTTGTGCATCCAATAGGTGTGTTTGTGTCATTGGATGATCAATTAGGTCATTTTCGTCCTCCCTAGGCTTATTCTTGTCCAGTTAGGGTTTTTAACCAATCTTGTGCATCCAATAAGTTCATTTGTGTCATTGGATTAACATTTAGGTCATTTTTGTCCTCCCTAGGCATATTCTTGTCCAATTAGGGTTTTTAACCAATCTTGTGCATCCAATAGGTGTGTTTGTGTCATTGGATGATCAATTAGGTCATTTTCGTCCTCCCTAGGCTTATTCTTGTCCAATTAGGGTTTTTAACCAATCTTGTGCATCTAATAAGTTCATTTGTGTCATTGGATGATCAATTAGGTCATTTTCGTCCTCCCTAGGCTTATTCTTGTCCAATTAGGATTTTTAACCTATCTTGTGCATCCAATAAGTTGAGTTGTGTCATTGGATTAACATTTAGGTCATTTTCGTTCTCCCTAGGCTTATTCTTGTCCAATTAGGGTTTTTAACCAATCTTGTGCATCCAATAAGTTCATTTGTGTCATTGGATTAACATTTAAGTCATATCCGTCCTCCCTAGGCATATTCTTGTCCAATTAGGGTTTTTAACCAATCTTGTGCATCCAATTGGTGTGTTTGTGTCATTGGATGATCAATTAGGTCATTTTCGTCCTCCCTAGGCTTATTCTTGTCCAATTAGGGTTTTTAACCAATCTTGTGCATCCAATAGGTGTGTTTGTGTCATTGGATGATCAATTAGGTCATTTTCGTCCTCCCTAGGCTTATTCTTGTCCAATTAGGGTTTTTAACCAATCTTGTTCATCCAATAACTTTGATTGTGTCATTGAATTAATATTTAGGTCATTTTCGTCCTCCCTACGCTTATTCTTGTCCAATTAGGGTTTTTAACCAATCTTGTGCGTCCAATAAGTTGAGTTGTGTCATTGGATTAACATTTAGGTCATTTTTGTTCTCCCTAGGCTTATTCTTATCCAATTAGGGTTTTTAACCAATCTTGTGCATCCAATAGGTGTGTTTGTGTCATTGGATGATCAATTACGTCATTTTCGTCCTCCCTAGGCTTATTCTTGTCCAATTAGGGTTTTTAACCAATCTTGTGCATCCAATAAGTTCATTTGTGTTATTGGATTAACATTTAGGTCATATTCGTCCTCCCTAGGCATATTCTTGTCCAATTATGGTTTTTAACCAATCTTGTGCATCCAATAGGCGTGTTTGTGTCATTGGATGATCAATTAGGTCATTTTCGTCCTCCCTAGGCTTATTCTTGTCCAATTAGGGTTTTTAACCAATCTTGTGCATCCAATAGGTGTGTTTGTGTCATTGGATGATCAATTAGGTCATTTTCGTCCTCCCTAGGCTTATTCTATCCAATAAGTTCATTTGTGTCATTGGATGATCAATTAGGTCATTTTCGTCCTCCTTAGGCATATTCTTGTCCAACTAGGGTTTTTAACCAATCTTGTGCATCCAATAAGTTCATTTGTGTCATTGGATGATCAATTAGGTCATTTTCGTCCTCCCTAGGCATATTCTTGTCCAACTAGGGTTTTTAACCAATCTTGTGCATCCAATAGGTGTGTTTGTGTCATTGGATGATCAATTAGGTCATTTTCGTCCTCCCTAGGCTTATTCTTGTCCAATTAGGGTTTTTAACCAATCTTGTGCATCCAATAGGTGTGTTTGTGTCATTGGATGATCAATTAGGTCATTTTCGTCCTCCCAAGGCTTATTCTTGTCCAATTAGAGTTTTTAACCAATCTTGTGCATCCAATAGGTGTGTTTGTGTCATTGGATGATCAATTAGGTCATTTTCGTCCTCCCTAGGCTTATTCTTGTCCAATTAGGGTTTTTAACCAATCTTGTGCATCCAATAGGTGTGTTTGTGTCATTGGATGATCAATTAGGTCATTTTCGTCCTCCCTAGGCTTATTCTGGTCCAATTAGAGTTTTTAACCAATCTTGTGTATCCAATAGGTGTGTTTGTGTCATTGGATGATCAATTAGGTCATTTTCGTCCTCCCTAGGCTTATTCTTGTCCAATTAGGGTTTTTAACCAATCTTGTGCATCCAATAGGTGTGTTTGTGTCATTGGATGATCAATTAGGTCATTTTCGTCCTCCCTAGGCTTATTCTTGTCCAATTAGGGTTTTTAACCAATCTTGTGCATCCAATAGGTGTGTTTGTGTCATTGGATGATCAATTAGGTCATTTTCGTCCTTTCTATGCTTATTTTTGTCCAATTAGGGTTTTTAAGCAATCTTGTGCATCCAATAAGTTCATTTGTGTCATTGGATGATCAATTAGGTCATTTTCGTCCTCCCTAGGCATATTCTTGTCCAACTAGGGTTTCTAACCAATCTTGTGCTTCCAATAGATGTGTTTGTGTCATTGGATGATCAATTAGGTCATTTTCGTCCTCCCTAGGCTTATTCTTGTCCAATTAGGGTTTTTAACCAATCTTGTGCATCCAATAGGTGTGTTTGTGTCATTGGATGATCAATTAGGTCATTTTCGTCCTCCCTAGGCTTATTCTTGTCCAATTAGGGTTTTTAACCAATCTTGTGCATCCAATAGGTGTGTTTGTGTCATTGGATGATCAATTAGGTCATTTTCGTCCTCCCTAGGCTTATTCTTGTCCAATTAGGGTTTTTAACCAATCTTTTGCATCCAATAGGTGTGTTTGTGTCATTGGATGACCAATTAGGTCATTTTCGTCCTCCCAAGGCATATTCTTGTCCAATTAGGGTTTTTAACCAATCTTGTGCATCCCATAGGTGTGTTTGTGGCAATGGATGATCAATTAGGTCATTTTCGTCCTCCCTAGGCTTATTCTTGTCCAATTAGGGTTTTTAACCAATCTTGTGCATCCAATAGGTGTGTTTGTGTCATTGGATGATCAATTAGGTCATTTTCGTCCTCCCTAGGCTTATTCTTGTCCAATTAGGGTTTTTAACCAATCTTGTGCATCCAATAGGTGTGTTTGTGTCATTGGATGATCAATTAGGTCATTTTCATCCTACCTACACTTATTCTTGTCAAATTAGGGTTTTTAATCAATCTTGTGCATCCAATAACTTTGTTTGTGTCATTGAATTAATATTTAGGTCATTTTCGTCCTCCCTAGGCATATTCTTGTCCAATTAGGGTTTTTAACCAATCTTGTGCATCCAATAGGTGTGTTTGTGTCATTGGATGATCAATTAGGTCATTTTCGTCCTCCCTAGGCTTATTCTTGTCCAATTAGGGTTTTTAACCAATCTTGTGCATCCAATAGGTGTGTTTGTGTCATTGGATGATCAATTAGGTCATTTTCGTCCTCCCTAGGCTTATTCTTGTCCAATTAGGGTTTTTAACCAATCTTTGCATCCAATAACTTTGTTTGTGTCATTGAATTAATATTTAGGTCATTTTCGTCCTCCCTAGGCATATTCTTGTCCAATTAGGGTTTTTAACCAATCTTGTGCATCCAATAGGTGTGTTTGTGTCATTGGATGATCAATTAGGTCATTTTCGTCCTCCCTAGGCTTATTCTTGTCCAATTAGGGGTTTTAAGCAATCTTGATCATCCAATAAGTTCATTTGTGTCATTGGATTAACATTTAGGTCATTTTCGTCCTCCCAAGGCATATTCTTGTCCAATTAGGGTTTTTAACCAATCTTGTGCATCCAATAGGTGTGTTTGTGTCATTGGATGATCAATTAGGTCATTTTGGTCCTCCCTAGGCTTATTCTTGTCCAATTAGGGTTTTTAACCAATCTTGTGCATCCAATAAGTTCATTTGTGTCATTGGATGATCAATTAGGTCATTTTCGTCCTCCCTAGGCTTATTCTTGTCCCACTAGGGTTTTTAACAAATCTTGTGCCTCCAATAGGTGTGTTTGTGTCATTGGATGATCCATTAGGTCATTTTCGTCCTCCCTAGGCTTATCCTTGTCCAATTAGGGTTTTTAACCAATCTTGTGCATCCAATAAGTTGAGTTGTGTCATTGGATTAACATTTAGGTCATTTTCGTTCTCCCTAGGCTTATTCTTGTCCAATTAGGGTTTTTAACAATCTTGTGCATCCAATAAGTTGAGTTGTGTCATTCGATTAACATTTAGGTCATTTTCGTTCTCCCTAGGCTTATTCTTGTCCAATTAGGGTTTTTAACCAATCTTGTGCATCCAATAAGTTCATTTGTGTTATTGGATTAACATTTAGGTCATATTCGTCTTCCCTAGGCATATTCTTGTCCAATTAGGGTTTTTATACCAATCTTGTGCATCCAATAGGTGTGTTTGTGTCATTGGATGATCAATTAGGTCATTTTCGTCCTCCCTAGGCTTATTCTTGTCCAATTAGGGTTTTTAACCAATCTTGTGCATCCAATAGGTGTGTTTGTGTCATTGGATGCTCAATTAGGTCATTTTCGTCCTCCATAGGCTTATTCTTGTCCAATTAGGGTTTTTAACCAATCTTGTGCATCCAATAAGTTTGTTTGTGTCATTGAATTAATATTTAGGTCATTTTCGTCCTCCCTAGGCATATTCTTGTCCAATTAGGGTTTTTAACCAATCTTGTGCATCCAATAGGTGTGTTTGTGTCATTGGATGATCAATTAGGTCATTTTTGTCCTCCCTAGGCATATTCTTGTCCAGCTAGGGTTTTTAACCAATCTTGTGCTTCCAATAGGTGTGTTTGTGTCATTAGATGATCAATTAGGTCATTCTGGTCCTCCCTAGGCTTATTCTTGTCCAATTAGGGTTTTTAACCAATCTTGTGCATCCAATAGGTGTGTTTGTGTCATTGGATGATCAATTAGGTCATTTTCGTCCTCCCTAGGCTTATTCTTGTCCAATTAGGGTTTTTAACCAATCTTGTGCATCCAATAAGTTCATTTGTGTCATTGGGTGATCAATTAGGTCATTTTCGTCCTCCCTAGGCATATTCTTGTCTAACTAGGGTTTTTAACCAATCTTGTGCATCCAATAGGTGTGTTTGTGTCATTGGATGATCAATTAGGTCATTTTCGTCCTCCCTAGGCTTATTCTTGTCCAATTAGGGTTTTTAACCAATCTTGTGCATCCAATAGGTGTGTTTGTGTCATTGGATGATCAATTAGGTCATTTTCGTCCTCCCTAGGCTTATTCTTGTCCAATTAGGGTTTTTAACCAATCTTGTGCATCAAATAAGTTTGTTTTTGTCATTGAATTATTATTTAGGTCATTTTCGTCCTCCCTAGGCATATTCTTGTCCAATTAGGCTTTTTAACCAATCTTGTGCTTCCAATAGGTGTGTTTGTGTCATTGGATGATCAATTAGGTCATTTTCGTCCTCCCTAGGCTAATTCTTGTCCAATTAGGGTTTTTAACCAATCTTGTGCATCCAATAGGTGTGTTTGTGTCATTGGATGATCAATTAGGTTATTTTCGTCCTCCCTAGGCTTATTCTTGTCCAATTAGGGTTTTTAACCAATCTTGTGCATCCAATAAGTTGAGTTGTGTCATTGGATTAACATTTAGGTCATTTTCGTTCTCCCTAGGCTTATTCTTGTCCAATTAGGTTTTTTAACCAATCTTGTGCATCCAATAAGTTCATTTCTGTTATTGGATTAACATTTAGGTCATATTCATCCTCCCTAGGCATATTCTTGTCCAATTAGGGTTTTTAACCAATCTTGTGCATCCAATAGGTGTGTTTGTGTCATTGGATGATCAATTAGGTCATTTTCGTCCTCCCTAGGCTTATTCTTGTCCAATTAGGGTTTTTAACCAATCTTGTGCATCCAATAGGTGTGTTTGTGTCATTGGATGATCAATTAGGTCATTTTCGTCCTCCCTAGGCTTATTCTTGTCCAATTAGGGTTTTTAACCAATCTTGTGCATCCAATAGGTGTGTTTGTGTCATTGGATGATCAATTAGGTCATTTTCGTCCTTTCTATGCTTATTTTTGTCCAATTAGGGTTTTTAAGCAATCTTGTGCATCCAATAAGTTCATTTGTGTCATTGGATGATCAATTAGGTCATTTTCGTCCTCCCTAGGCATATTCTTGTCCAACTAGGGTTTCTAACCAATCTTGTGCTTCCAATAGATGTGTTTGTGTCATTGGATGATCAATTAGGTCATTTTCGTCCTCCCTAGGCTTATTCTTGTCCAATTAGGGTTTTTAACCAATCTTGTGCATCCAATAGGTGTGTTTGTGTCATTGGATGATCAATTAGGTCATTTTCGTCCTCCCTAGGCTTATTCTTGTCCAATTAGGGTTTTTAACCAATCTTGTGCATCCAATAGGTGTGTTTGTGTCATTGGATGATCAATTAGGTCATTTTCGTCCTCCCTAGGCTTATTCTTGTCCAATTAGGGTTTTTAACCAATCTTGTGCATCCAATAGGTGTGTTTGTGTCATTGGATGATCAATTAGGTCATTTTTGTCCTCCCTAGGCTTATTTTTGTCCAATTAGTGTTTTTAACCAATCTTGTGCATCCAATAAGTTCATTTGTGTCATTGGATGATCAATTAGGTCATTTTCATCCTCCCTAGGCATATTCATGTCCAACTATGGTTTTTAACCAATCTTGTGCATCCAATAGGTGTGTTTGTGTGATTGGATGATCAATTAGGTCATTTTCGTCCTCCCTAGGCTTATTCTTGTCCAATTAGGGTTTTTAACCAATCTTGTGCATCCAATAGGTGTGTTTGTGTCATTGGATGATCAATTAGGTCATTTTCGTCCTCCCTAGGCTTATTCTTGTCCAATTAGGGTTTTTAACCAATCTTGTGCATCCAATAGGTGTGTTTGTGTCATTGGATGATCAATTAGGTCATTTTTATCCTCCCTAGGCTTATTCTTGTCCAATTAGGATTTTTAACCAATCTTGTGCATCCAATAGGTGTTTTGTGTCATTGGATGATCAATTAGGTCATTTTCGTCCTCCCTAGGCTTATTCTTGTCCAATTAGGGTTTTTAACCAATCTTGTGCATCCAATAGGTGTGTTTGTGTCATTGGATGATCAATTAGGTCATTTTCGTCCTACCTAGGCTTATTCTTGACCAATTAGGGTTTTTAACCAATCTTGTGCATCCAATAGGTGTGTTTGTGTCATTGGATGATCAATTAGGTCATTTTCGTCCTCCCTAGGCTTATTCTTGTCCAATTAGGGTTTTTAACCAATCTTGTGCATCCAATAGGTGTGTTTGTATCATTGGATGATCAATTAGGTCATTTTTGTCCTCCCTAGGCTTATTCTTGTCCAATTAGGAATTTTAACCAATCTTGTGCATCCAATAGGTGTGTTTGTGTCATTGGATGATCAATTAGGTCATTTTCGTCCTCCCTAGGCTTATTCTTGTCCAATTAGGGTTTTTAACCAATCTTGTGCATCCAATAGGTGTGTTTGTGTCATTGGATGATCAATTAGGTCATTTTCGTCCTCCCTAGGCTTATTCTTGTCCAATTAGGGTTTTTAACCAATCTTGTTCATCCAATAAGTGTGTTTGTGTCATTGGATGATCAATTAGGTCATTTTCGTCCTCCCTAGGCTTATTCTTGTCCAATTAGGGTTTTTAACCAATCTTGTGCATCCAATAGGTGTGTTTGTGTCATTGGATGATCAATTAGGTCATTTTCGTCCTCCCTAGGCTTATTCTTTTCCAATTAGGGTTTTTAACCAATCTTGTGCATCCAATAGGTGTGTTTGTGTCATTGGATGATAAATTAGGTCATTTTGTTCCTCCCTAGGCTTATTCTTGTACAATTAGGGTTTTTAACCAATCTTGTGCATCCAATAGTTGTGTTTGTGTCATTGGATGATCAATTAGGTCATTTTCGTCCTCCCTTGGCTTATTCTTGTCCAATTAGGGTTTTTAACCAATCTTGTGCATCCAATAACTTTGTTTGTGTCATTGAATTAATATTTAGGTCATTTTCGTCCTCCCTAGGCATATTCTTGTCCAATTAGGGTTTTTAAACAATCTTGTGCATCCAATAGGTGTGTTTGTGTCATTGGATGATCAATTAGGTCATTTTCATTCTTCCTAGGCTTATTCTTGTCCAATTAGGGTTTTTAACAAATCTTGTGCATCCAATAAGTTCATTTGTGTCATTAGATTAACATTTAGGTCATTTTCGTCCTCCCTAGGTATATTCTTGTCCAACTAGGGTTTTAAACCAATCTTGTGCATCCAATAGGTGTGTTTGTGTCATTGGATGATCAATTAGGTCATTTTCGTTCTCCCTAGGCTTATTCTTATCCAATTAGGGTTTTTAACCAATCTTGTGCATCCAATATGTGTGTTTGTGTCATTGGATGATAAATTAGGTCATTTTCTTCCTCCCCAGGCTTATTCTTGTCCAATTAGGGTTTTCAACCAATCTTGTGCATCCAATAGGTGTGTTTGTGTCATTGGATGATCAATTAGGTCATTTTCGTCCTCCCTAGGCTTATTCTTGTCCAATTAGGGTTTTTAACAAATCTTGTGCATCCAATAAGTTCATTTGTGTCATTGGAAGATCAATTAGGTCATTTTCGTCCTCCCTAGGCATATTCTTGTACAACTATGGTTTTTAACAATTCTTGTGCATCCAATAAGTTCATTTGTGTCATTGGATGATCAATTAGGTCATTTTCGTCCTCCCTAGGCATATTCTTGTCCAACTAGGGTTTTTAACCAATCTTGTGCATCCAATAGGTGTGTTTGTGTCATTGGATGATCAATTAGGTCATTTTCGTCCTCCCTAGGCTTATTCTGGTCCAATTAGAGTTTTTAACCAATCTTATGCATCCAATAGGTGTGTTTGTGTCATTGGATGATCAATTAGGTCATTTTCGTCCTCCCTAGGCTTATTCTTGTCCAATTAGGGTTTTTAACCAATCTTGTGCATCCAATAGGTGTGTTTGTGTCATTGGATGATCAATTAGGTCATTTTCGTCCTCCCTAGGCTTATTCTTGTCCAATTAGGGTTTTTAACCAATCTTGTGCATCCAATAGGTTTGGTTGTGTCATTGGATGATCAATTAGGTCATTTTCGTCCTCCCTAGGCATATTCTTGTCCAATTAGGGTTTTTAACCAATCTTGTGCATCCAATAGGTGTGTTTGTGTCATTGGATGATCAATTAGGTCATTTTCGTCCTCCCTAGGCTTATTCTTGTCCAATTAGGGTTTTTAACCAATCTTGTGCATCCAATAGGTGTGTTTGTGTCATTGGATGATCAATTAGGTCATTTTCGTCCTCCCTAGGCCTATTCTTGCCCAATTAGGGTTTTTAACCAATCTTGTGAATCCAATAAGTTTGTTTGTGTCATTGAATTAATATTTAGGTCATTTTCGTCCTCCCTACGCATATTATTGTCCAATTAGGGTTTTTAACCAATCTTCTGCATCCAATAGGTGTGTTTGTGTCATTGGATGATCAATTAGGTCATTTTCGTCCTCCCTAGGCATATTCTTGTCCAATTAGGGTTTTTAACCAATCTTGTGCATCCAATAGGTGTGTTTGTGTCATTGGATGATCAATTAGGTCATTTTCGTCCTCCCTAGGCTTATTCTTGTCCAATTAGGGTTTTTAACCAATCTTGTGCATCCAATAACTTTGTTTGTGTCATTAAATTAATACTTAGGTCATTTTCGTCCTCCCTAGGCATATTCTTGTCCAATTAGGGTTTTTAACCAATCTTGTGCATCCAATAGGTGTGTTTGTGTCATTGGATGATCAATTAGGTAATTTTCGTCCTCCCTAGGCTTATTCTTGTCCAATTAGGGTTTTTAACCAATCTTGTGCTTCCAATAGGTGTGTTTGTGTCATTGGATGATCAATTAGGTCATTTTCGTCCTCCCTAGGCTTATTCTTGTCAAATTAGGGTTTTTAACCAATCTTGTGCATCCAATAAGTTCATTTGTGTCATTGGATGATCAATTAGGTCATTTTAGTCCTCCCTAGGCATATTCTTGTCCAACTAGGGTTTTAAACCAATCTTGTGCATCCAATAGGTGTGTTTGTGTCATTGGATGATCAATTAGGTTATTTTCGTCCTCCCTAGGCTTATTCTTGTCCAATTAGGGTTTTTAACCAATCTTGTGCATCCAATAAGTTGAGGTTTGTCATTGGATTAACATTTAGGTCATTTTCGTCCTCCCTAGGCATATTCTTGTCCAATTAGGGTTTTTAACCAATCTTGTGCATCCAATAGGTGTGTTTGTGTCATTGGATGATCAATTAGGTCATTTTCGTCCTCCCTAGGCTTATTCTTGTCCAATTAGAGTTTTTAACCAATCTTGTGCTTCCAATAACTTTGTTTGTGTCGTGGAATTAATATTTAGGTCATTTTCGTCCTCCCTATGCATATTCTTGTCCAATTAGGGTTTTTAACCAATCTTGTGCATCCAATAGGTGTGTTTGTGTCATTGGATGATCAATTAGGTCATTTTCGTCCTCCCTAGGCTTATTCTTGTCCAATTAGGGTTTTTAACCAATCTTGTGCATCCAATAGGTGTGTTTGTGTCATTGGATGATCAATTAGGTCATTTTCGTCCTCCCTAGGCTTATTCTTGTCGAATTAGGGTTTTTAACCAATCTTGTGCATCCAATAAGTTCATTTGTGTTATTGGATTAACATTTAGGTCATATTCGTTCTCCCTTGGCTTATTCTTGTCCAATTAGGGTTTTTAACCAAACTTTTGCATCCAATAGGTGTGTTTGTGTCATTCGATGATCAATTAGGTCATTTTTGTCCTCCCTAGGCATCTTCTTGTCCAATTAGGGTTTTTAACCAATCTTGTGCATCCAATAGGTGTGTTTGTGTCATTGGATGATCAATTAGGTCATTTTCGTCCTCCCTAGGCTTATTCTTGTCCAATTAGGGTTTTTAACCAATCTTGTGCATCCAATAGGTGTGTTTGTGTCATTGGATGATCAATTAGGTCATTTTCGTCCTCCCTAGGCTTATTCTTGTCCAATTAGGGTTTTTAACCAATCTTGTGCATTCAATAGGTGTGTTTGTGTCAATGGATGATCAATTAGGTCATTTTCGTCCTCCCTAGGCTTATTCTTGTCCAATTAGGGTTTTTAACCAATCTTGTGCATCCAATAGGTGTGTTTGTGTCATTGGATGATCAATTAGGTCATTTTCGTCCTCCCTAGGCTTATTCTTGTCCAATTAGGGTTTTTAACCAATCTTGTGCATCCAATAAGTTTGTTTGTGTCATTGAATTAATATTTAGCTCATTTTCGTCCCCCCTAAGCATATTCTTGTCCAATTAGGGTTTTTAACCAATCTTGTGCATCCAATAGGTGTGTTTGTGTCATTGGATGATCAATTAGGTCATTTTCGTCCTCCCTAGGCATATTCTTGTCCAATTAGGGTTTTTAACCAATCTTGCGCATCCAATCGGTGTGTTTGTGTCATTGGATGATCAATTAGGTCATTTTCGTCCTCCCTAGGCTTATTCTTGTCCGATTAGGGTTTTTAACCAATCTTGTACATCCAATAAGTTCATTTGTGTCATTGGATTAACATTTAGGTCATTTTCGTCCTCCCTAGGCATATTCTTGTCCAATTAGGGTTTTTAAACAATCTTGTGCATCCAATAGGTGTGTTTGTGTCATTGGATGATCAATTAGGTCATTTTCATCCTTCCTAGGCTTATTCTTGTCCAATTAGGGTTTTTAACAAATCTTGTGCATCCAATAAGTTCATTTGTGTCATTAGATTAACATTTAGGTCATTTTCGTCCTCCCTAGGTATATTCTTGTCCAACTAGGGTTTTAAACCAATCTTGTGCATCCAATAGGTGTGTTTGTGTCATTGGATGATCAATTAGGTCATTTTCGTTCTCCCTAGGCTTATTCTTATCCAAATAGGGTTTTTAACCAATCTTGTGCATCCAATATGTGTGTTTGTGTCATTGGATGATAAATTAGGTCATTTTCTTCCTCCCCAGGCTTATTCTTGTCCAATTAGGGTTTTCAACCAATCTTGTGTATCCAATAGGTGTGTTTGTGTCATTGGATGATCAATTAGGTCATTTTCGTCCTCCCTAGGCTTATTCTTGTCCAATTAGGGTTTTTAACCAATCTTGTGCATCCAATAGGTGTGTTTGTGTCATTGGATGATCAATTAGGTCATTTTCGTCCTCCCTAGGCTTATTATTTTCCAATTAGGGTTTTTAACCAATCTTGTGCATCCAATAGGTGTGTTTGTGTCATTGGATGATCAATTAGGTCATTTTCGTCCTCCCTAGGCTTATTCTTGTCCAATTAGGGTTTTTAACCAATCTTGTGCATCCAATATGGGTGTTTGTGTCATTGGATGATCAATTAGGTCATTTTCGTCCTCCCTAGGCTTATTCTTGTCCAATTAGGGTTTTTAACCAATCTTGTGCATCCAATAGGTGTGTTTGTGTCATTGGATGATCAATTAGGTCATTTTCGTCCTCCCTAGGTTTATTCTTGTCAAATTAGGGTTTTTAACCAATCTTGTGCATCCAATAACTTTGTTTGTGTCATTGAATTAATATTTAGGTCATTTTCGTCCTCCCTAGGCATATTCTTGTCCAATTATGGTTTTTAACCAATCTTGTGCATCCAATAGGTGTGTTTGTGTCATTGGATGATCAATTAGGTCATTTCCGTCCTCCCTAGGCTTATTCTTGTCCAATTAGGGTTTTTAACCAATCTTGTGCATCCAATAAGTTGAGTTGTGTCATTGGATTAACATTTAGGTCATTTTCGTTCTCCCTAGGCTTATTCTTGTCCAATTAGGGTTTTTAACAAATCTTGTGCATCCAACAAGTTCATTTGAGTTATTGGATTAACATTTAGGTCATATTCGTCCTCCCTAGGCATATTCTTGTCCAATTAGGGTTTTTAACCAATCTTGTGCATCCAATAGGTGTGTTTGTGTCATTGGATGATCAATTAGGTCATTTTCGTCCTCCCTAGGCATATTATTGTCAAGTTAGGGTTTTTAACCAATCTTGTGCATCCAATAGGTGTGTTTGTATCATTGGATGATCAATTAGGTCATTTTCGTCCTCCCTAGGCTTATTCTTGTCCAATTAGGGTTTTTAACCAATCTTGTGCATCCAATAAGTTTGTTTGTGTCATTGAATTAATATTTAGGTAATTTTCGTCCTCCCTAGGCATATTCTTGTCCAATTTGGGTTTTTAACCAATCTTGTGCATCCAATAAGTTCATTTGTGTCATTGGATGATCAATTAGGTCATTTTCGTCCTCCCTAGGCATATTCTTGTCCAACTAGGGTTTTTAACCAATCTTGTGCATCCAATTGGCGTGTTTGTGTCTTTGGATGATCAATTAGGTCATTTTCGTCCTCCCTAGGCTTATTCTTGTCCAATTAGGGTTTTTAACCAATCTTGTGCATCCAATAGGTGTGTTTGTGTCATTGGATGATCAATTAGGTCATTTTCGTCCTCCCTAGGCTTATTCTTGTCCAATTAGGGTTTTTAACCAATCTTGTGCATCCAATAGGTGAGTTTGTGTCATTGGATTAATATTTAGGTCATTTTCGTCCTCCCTAGGCTTATTCTTGTCCAATTAGGGTTTTTAACCAATCTTGGGCATCCAATAAGTTTGTTTATGTCATTGAATTAATATTTAGGTCATTTTCGTCCTCCCTAGACATATTCTTGTCCAATTAGGGTTTTTAACCAATCTTGTGCATCCAATAGGTGTGTTTGTGTCATTGGATGATCAATTAGGTCATTTTCGTCCTCCCTAGGCTTATTCTTGTCAAATTAGGGTTTTTAACCAATCAAGTGCATCCAATAGGTGTGTTTGTGTCATTGGATGATCAATTAGGTCATTTTCGTCCTCCCTAGGCTTATTCATGTCCAATTAGGGTTTTTAACCAATCTTGTGCATCCAATAAGTTCATTTGTGTCATTGGATGATCAATTAGGTCATTTTCGTCCTCCCTAGGATTATTCTTGTCCAATTAGGGTTTTTAACCAATCTTGTGCATCCAATAGGTGTGTTTGTGTCATTGGATGATCAATTAGGTCATTTTCGTCCTCCCTAGGCTTATTCTTGTCCAATTAGGGTTTTTAACCAATCTTGTGCATCCAATAGGTGTGTTTGTGTCATTGGATGATCAATTAGGTTATTTTCGTCCTCCCTAGGCTTATTCTTGTCCAATTATGGTTTTTAACTAATCTTGTGCATCCAATAGGTGTGTTTGTGTCATTGGATGATCAATTAGGTCATTTTCGTCCTCCCTAGGCTTATTCTTGTCCAATTAGGGTTTTTAACCAATCTTGTGCATCCAATAGGTGTGTTTGTGTCATTGGATGATCAATTAGGTCATTTTCGTCCTCCCTAGGCTTATTCTTCTCCAATTAGGGTTTTTAACCAATCTTGTGCATCCAATAAGTTCATTTGTGTCATTGGATTAACATTTAGTTCATTTTCGTCCTCCCTAGGCATATTCTTGTCCAATTAGGCTTTTTAACCAATCTTGTGCATCCAATAGGTGTGTTTGAGTTATTGGATGATCAATTAGGTCATTTTCGTCCTCCCTAGGCATATTCTTGTCCAATTAGGGTTTTTAACGAATCTTGTGCATCCAATTGGTGTGTTTGTGTCAATGGATGATCAATTAGGTCATTTTCGTCCTCCCTAGGCTTATTCTTGTCCAATTAGGGTTTTTAACCAATCTTGTGCATCCAATAGGTGTGTTTGTGTCATTGGATGATCAATTAGGTCATTTTCGTCCTCCCTAGGCTTATTCTTGTCCAATTAGGGTTTTTAACCAATCTTGTGCATCCAATAAGTTCATTTGTGTCATTGGATTAACATTTAGGTCATTTTCGTCCTCCCTAGGCATATTCTTGTCCAATTAGGGTTTTTAAGCAATCTTGTGCATCCAATAGGTGTGTTTGTGTCATTGGATGATCAATTTAGGTCATTTTCGATCTCTCTAGGCACATTCTTGTCCAATTAGGGTTTTTAACCAATCTTGTGCATCCAATAGGTGTGTTTGTGTCATTGGATGATCAATTAGGTCATTTTCGTCCTCCCTAGGCTTATTCTTGTCCAATTAGGGTTTTTAACCAACCTTGTGCATCCAATAGGTGTGCTTGTGTCATTGGATGATCAATTAGGTCATTTTCGTCCTCCCTAGGCTTATTCTTGTCCAATTAGGGTTTTTAACCAATCTTGTGCATCCAATAGGTGTGTTTGTGTCATTGGATGATCAATTAGGTCATTTTCGTCCTCCCTAGGCTTATTCTTGTCCAATTAGGGTTTTTAACCAATCTTGTGCATCCAATAGGTGTGTTTGTGTCATTGGATGATCAATTAGGTCATTTTCGTCCTCCCTAGGCTTATTCTTGTCCAATTAGGGTTTTTAACCAATCTTGTGCATCCAATATGTGTGTTTGTGTCATTGGATTAACATTTAGGTCATTTTCGTCCTCCCTAGGCTTATTCTTGTCCAATTAGGGTTTTGAACCAATCTTGTGCATCCAATAAGTTTGTTTGTGTCATTGAATTAATATTTAGGTCATTTTCGTCCTCCCTAGGCATATTCTTGTCCAATTAGGGTTTTTAACCAATCTTGTGCATCCAATAGGTGTGTTTGTGTCATTGGATGATCAATTAGGTCATTTTTGTCGTCCCTAGGCTTATTCTTGTCCAATTAGGGTTTTTAACCAATCTTGTGCATCCAATAACTTTGTTTGTGTCATTGAATTAATATTTAGGTCATTTTCCTCCTCCCTTGGCATATTCTTGTCCAATTAGGGTTTTTAACCAATCTTGTGCATCCAATAGGTGTGTTTGTGTCATTGGATGATCAATTAGGTCATTTTCGTCCTCCCTAGGCTTATTCTTGTCCAATTAGGGTTTTTAACCAATCTTGTGCATCCAATCAGTTCATTTGTGTCATTGGATTAACATTTAGGTCATTTTCGTCCTCCCTAGGCATATTCTTGTCCAACTAGGGTTTTTAACCAATCTTGTGCATCCAATAGGTGTGTTTGTGTCATTGGATGATCAATTAGGTCATTTTTGTCCTCCCTAGGCTTATTCTTGTCCAATTATGGTTTTTAACCAATCTTGTGCATCCAATAAGTTCATTTGTGTCATTGGATGATCAATTAGGTCATTTTCGTCCTCCCTAGGCATATTCTTGTCCAACTAGGGTTTTATACCAATCTTGTGCATCCAATAGGTGTGTTTGTGTCATTGGATGATCAATTAGGTCATTTTCGTCCTCCCTAGGCTTATTCTTGTCCAATTAGGGTTTTTAACCAATCTTGTGCATCCAATAGGTGTGTTTGTGTCATTGGATGATCAATTAGGTCATTTTCGTCCTCCCTAGGCTTATTCTTGTCCAATTAGGGTTTTTAACCAATCTTGTGCATCCAATAGGTGTGTTTGTGTCATTGGATGATAAATTAGGTCATTTTCTTCCTCCCTAGGCTTATTCTTGTACAATTAGGGTTTTTAACCAATCTTGTGCATCCAATAGTTGTGTTTGTGTCATTGGATGATCAATTAGGTCATTTTCGTCCTCCCTTGGCTTATTCTTGTCCAAGTAGGGTTTTTAACCAATCTTGTCCATCCAATAACTTTGTTTGTGTCATTGAATTAATATTTAGGTCATTTTCGTCCTCCCTAGGCATATTCTTGTCCAATTAGGGTTTTTAAACAATGTTGTGCATCCAATAGGTGTGTTTGTGTCATTGGATGATCAATTAGGTCATTTTCATCCTTCCTAGGCTTATTCTTGTCCAATTAGGGTTTTTTACCAATCTTGTGCATCCAATAAGTTTGTTTGTGTCATTGAATTAATATTTAGGTCATTTTCGTCCTCCCTAGGCATATTCTTGTCCAATTAGGGTTTTTAACCAATCTTGTGCATCCAATAGGTGTGTTTGTGTCATTGGATGATCAATTAGGTCATTTTTGTCCTCCCTAGGCTTATTCTTGTCCAATTATGGTTTTTAACCAATCTTGTGCATCCAATAGGTGTGTTTGTGTCATTGGATGATGAATTAGGTCATTTTCGTCCTCCCTAGGCATGTTCTTGTCCAACTAGGGTTTTTAATAAATCTTGTGCATCCAATAGGTGTGTTTGTGTCATTGGATACTCAAATAGGTCATTTTCGTCCTCCCTAGGCTTATTCTTGTCCAATTAGGGTTTTTAACCAATCTTGTGCATCCAATAAGTTTGTTTGTGTCATTGAATTAATATTTAGGTCATTTTCGTCCTCCCTAGGCATATTCTTGTCTAATTAGGGTTTTTAACCAATCTTGTGCATCCAATAGGTGTGTTTGTGTCATTGGATGATCAATTAGGTCGTTTTTGTCCTCCCTAGGCTTATTCTTGTCCAATTAGGGTTTTTAACCAATCTTGTGCATCCAATAAGTTTGTTTGTGTCATTGAATTAATATTTAGGTCATTTTCGTCCTCCCTAGGCATATTCTTGTCCAATTAGGGTTTTTAACGAATCTTGTGCATCCAATAGGTGTGTTTGTGTCATTGGATGATCAATTAGGTCATTTTCGTCCTCCCTAGGCTTATTCTTGTCCAATTAGGGTTTTTAACCAATCTTGTGCATCCAATAGGTGTGTTTGTGTCATTGGATGATAAATTAGGTCATTTTCTTCCTCCCTAGGCTTATTCTTGTACAATTAGGGTTTTTAACCAATCTTGTGCATCCAATAAGTTGAGTTGTGTCATTGGATTAACATTTAGGTCATTTTCGTTCTCCCTAGGCTCATTCTTGTCCAATTAGGGTTTTTAACCAATCTTGTGCATCCAATAAGTTCACTTGTGTCATTGGATTAACATTTAGGTCATTTTCGTCCTCCCTAGGTATATTCTTGTCCAATTAGCGTTTTTAACCAATCTTGTGCATCCAATAGGTGTGTTTGTGTCATTGGATGATCAATTAGGTCATTTTCGTCCTCCCTAAGCTTATTCTTGTCCAATTAGGGTTTTTAACCAATCTTGTGCATCCAATAGGTGTGTTTGTG
>JBBPBR010001018.1:0-22917 GCA_037974775.1 Cicer pinnatifidum
AAAAATGACTTAATTGATCATCCAATGACACAAACACACCTATTGGATGCACAAGATTGGTTAAAAACCCTAATTGGACAAGAATATGCCTAGGGAGGACGAAAATGACCTAAATATTAATTCAATGACACAAACAAACTTATTGGATGCACAAGATTGGTTAAAAACCCTAATTGGACAAGAATAAGCCTAGGGAGGACGAAAATGACTTAATTGATCATCCAATGACACAAACACACCTATTGGATGCACAAGATTGGTTAAAAACCCTAGTTGGACAAGAACATGCCTAGGGAGGACGAAAATGACCTAATTCATCATCCAATGACACAAACACACCTATTGGATGCACAAGATTGGTTAAAAACCATAATTGGACAAGAATAAGCCTAGGGAGGACGAAAATGACCTAATTGATCATCCATTGCCACAAACACACCTATTGGATGCACAATATTCGTTAAAAACCCTAATTCGACAAGAATATGCCTAGGGAGGACGAAAATGACCTAAATTGATTATCCAATGACACAAAAACATCTATTGGATGCACAAGATTGGTTAAAAACCCTAATTGGACAAGAATATACCTAGGGAGGACGAAAATGACCTAAATGTTAATCCAATGACACAAATGAACTTATTGGATGCACAAGATTGGTAAAAAACCCTAATTGGACAAGAATAAGCCTAGGAAGAACGAAAATGACCTAAATGTTAATCCAATGACACAACTCAACTTATTGGATGCACAAGATTGGTTAAAAAGCCTAATTGGACAAGAATAAGCCTAGGGAGGACGAAAATGACCTAATTGATCATCCAATGACACAAACACACCTATTGGATGCACAAAATTGGTTACAAACCCTAGTTGGACAAGAACATGCCTAGGGAGGACGAAAATGACCTAATTTATCATCCAATGACACAAACACACCTATTGGATGCACAAGATTGGTTAAAAACCCTAATTGGACAAGAATATGCCTAGGGAGGACGAAAATGACCTAAATATTAATTTAATGACACAAACAAACTTATTGGATGCACAAGATTGGTTAAAAACCCTAACTGGACAAGAATATGCCTAGGGAGGACGAAAATGACCTAATTGATCATCCAATGACACAAACACACCTATTGGATGCACAAGATTGGTTAAAAACCCTAATTGGACAAGAATATGCCTAGGGAGGATGAATATGACCTAAATGTTAATCGAATAACACAAATGAACTTATTGGATGCACAAGATTGGTTAAAAACCCTAATTGGACAAGAATAAGCCTACGGAGAACGAAAATGACCTTAATGTAAATCCAATGACACAACTCAACTTATTGGATGCACAAGATTGGTTAAAAACCCTAATTGGACAAGAATAAGCCTAGGGAGGACGAAAATGACCTAATTGATCATCCAATGACACAAACACACATATTGGATGCACAAGATTGGTTAAAAACCCTAGTTGGACAAGAATATGCCTAGGGAGGACGAAAATGACCTAATTGATCATCCAATGACACAAATGAACTTATTCGATGCACAAGATTAGTTAAAAACCCTAATTGGACAAGAATATGCCTAAGGAGGACGAAAATGACCTAATTGATCATCCAATGACACAAACACACCTATTGGATGCACAAGATTGGTTAAAAATCCTAATTGGACAAGAATATGCCTAGGGAGGACGAAAATGACCTAAATGTTAATCCAATGACACAAATGAACTTATTGGATGCACAAGATTGGTTAAAAACCCTAATTGGACAAGAATAAGCGTAGGGAGGACGAAAATGACCTAATTGATCATCCAATGACACAAACACACCTATTGGATGCACAAGATTGGTTAAAAACCCTAGTTGGACAAGAATAAGCCTAGGGAGGACGAAAATGACCTAATTGATCATCGAATGACACAAATGAACTTATTGACAGCACTAGATTGGTTAAAAACCCTAATTGGACAAGAATAAGCCTAGGGAGGACGAAAATGACCTAATTGATCATCCAATGACACAAACACACCTATTGGATGCACAAGATTGGTTAAAAACCCTAATTGGACAAGAATAAGCCTAGGGAGGACGAAAATGACCTAATTGATCATCCAATGACACAAACACACCTATTGGATGCACAAGATTGGTTAAAAACCCTAATTGGACAAGAATATGCCTATTGAGGACGAAAATGACTTAATTGGTCATCCAATGACACAAACACACCTATTGGATGCACAAGATTGGTTAAAAACCCTAATTGGACAAGAATATGCCTAGGGAGGATGAAAATAACCTAATTGATCATCCAATGAGACAAACACACCTATTGGATGCACAAGATTGGTTAAAAACCCTAATTGGACAAGAATATGCCTAGGGAGGACGAAAATGACCTAAATGTTAATCCAATGACACAAATGAACTTATTGGATGCACAAGATTGGTTAAAAACCCTAATTGGACAAGAATAAGCCTAGGGAGGACGAAAATGACCTAAATGCTAATCCAATGACACAACTCAACTTATTGGATGCACAAGATTGGTTAAAAACCCTAATTGGACAAGAATATGCCTAAGGAGGACGAAAATGACCTAATTGATCATCCAATGACACAAACACACCTATTGGATGCACAAGATTGGTTAAAAACCCTAATTGGACAAGAATAAGCCTAGGGAGGACGAAAATGACCTAATTGATCATCCAATGACACAAACACACCTATTGGATGCACAAGATTGGTTAAAAACCCTAATTGGACAAGAATATGCCTAGGGAGGACAAAAATGACCTAAATATTAATTCATTGACACAAACAAACTTATTGGATGCACAAGATTGGTTAAAAACCCTAATTGGACAAGAATATGCCTAGAGAGGACAAAAATGACCTAAATATTAATTCAATGAAACAAACAAACCTATTGGATGCACAAGATTTGTTAAAAACCCTAATTGGATAAAAATATTCCTAGGGAGGAAGAAAATGACCCAATTGATCATCCAATGACACAAACACACCTATTGGATGCACAAGATTGGTTAAAAACCCTAATTGGACAAGAATAAGCCTAGGGAGGACGAAAATGACCTAATTGATCATCCAATGACACAAACACACCTATTGGATGCACAAGATTGGTTAAAAACCCTAATTGGACAAGAATATGCCTAGGGAGGACGAAAATGACCTAATTGATCATCCATTGCCACAAACACACCTATTGGATGCACAAGAATTGTTAAAAACCCTAATTGGACAAGAATAAGCCTAGGGAGGACGAAAATGACCTAATTGGTCATCCAATGACACAAACACACCTATTGGATGCACAAGATTGGTTAAAAACCCTAATTGGACAAGAATATGCCTAGGGAGGACGAATATGACCTAAATGTTAATCCAATAACACAAATGAACTTATTGGATGATCAAGATTGGTTAAAAACCCTAATTGGACAAGAATAAGCCTAGGGAGGACGAAAATGACCTAATTGATCATCCAATGACACAAACACACCTATTGGATGCACAAGATTGGTTAAAAACCCTAATTGGACAAGAATATGCCTAAGGAGGACGAAAATGACCTAAATGTTAATCCAATGACACAAATGAACTTATTGGAGGCACAAGATTGGTTAAAAACCCTAATTGGACAAGAATAAGCCTAGGGAGGACGAAAATGACCTAATTGATCATCCAATGACACAAACACACCTATTGGATGCACAAGATTGGTTAAAAACCCTAATTGGACAAGAATATGCCTAGGGAGGACGAAAATGACCTGAATATTAATTCAATGACACAAACAAACTTATTGGATGCACAAGATTGGTTAAAAACCCTAATTAGACAAGAATAAGCCTAGGGAGAACGAAAATGAGCTAATTGATCATCCAATGATACAAACACACCTATCGGATGCACAAGATAGGTTAAAAACCCTAGTTGGACAAGAACATGCCTAGGGAGGACGAAAATGACCTAATTGATCATCCAATGACACTAATGAACTTATTGGATGCACAAGATTAGTTAAAAACCCTAATTGGACAAGAATAAGCCTAGGGAGGACAAAAATGACCTAATTGATCATCCAATGACACAAACACGCTTATTGGATGCACAAGATTGGTTAAAAACCCTAACTGGACATGAATATGCCTAGGGAGGACGAAAATGACCTAATTGATCATCCAATGACACAAACACACCTATTGGATGCACAAGATTGGTTAAAAACCCTAATTGGACAAGAATAAGCCTAGGGAGGACGAAAATGACCTAATTGATCATCCAATGCCACAAACACACCTATTGGATGCACAAGATTCGTTAAAAACCCTAATTCGACAAGAATATGCCTAGGGAGGACGAAAATGACCTAAATTGATTATCCAATGACACAAACACACCTATTGGATGCACAAGATTGGTTAAAAACGCTAATTGGACAAGAATATACCTAGGGAGGACGAAAATGACCTAAATGTTAATCCAATGACACAAATGAACTTATTGGATGCACAAGATTGGTTAAAAACCCTAATTGGACAAGAATAAGCCTAGGGAGAACGAAAATGACCTAAATGTTAATCCAATGACACAACTCAACTTATAGGATGCACAAGATTGGTTAAAAACACTAATTGTACAAGAATAAGCCTAGGGAGGACGAAAATGACCTAAATGTGAATCCAATGAAACAAATGAACTTATTGGATGCACAAGATTGGTTAAAAACCTAATTGGACAAGAATAAGCCTAGGGAGAATGAAAATGACCTAAATGTTAATCCAATGACACAACTCAACTTATTGGATGCACAAGATTGGTTAAAAACCCTAATTGGACAAGAATAAGCCTAGGGAGGACGAAAATGACCTAATTGATCATCCAATGACACAAACACACCTATTGGATGCACAAGATTGGTTAAAAACCCTAATTGGACAAGAACATGCCTAGGGAGGACGAAAATGACCTAATTGATCATCCAAGGACATAAACACACCTATTGGATGCACAAGATTGGTTAAAAACCCTAATTGGACAAGAATATGTCTAGGGAGGACGATTATGACCTAAATGTTAATCCAATAACACAAATGAACTTATTGGATGCACAAGATTGGTTAAAAAACCTAATTGGACAAGAATAAGCCTAGGGAGAACGAAAATGACCTAAATGTTAATCCAATGACACAACTCAACTTATTGGATGCTCAAGATTGGTTAAAAACCCTAATTGGACAAGAATATGCCTAGGGAGGACGAAAATGACCTAAATATTAATTCAATGACACAAACAAACTTATTGGATGCACAAGATTGGTTAAAAACCCTAATTGGACAAGAATAAGCCTAGGGAGGACGAAAATGACCTAATTGATCATCCAATGACACAAACACACCTATTGGATGCACAAGATTGGTTAAAAACCCTAATTGGACAAGAATAAGCCTAGGGAGGACCAAAATGACCTAATTGATCATCCAATGACACTAACACACCTATTGGAAGCACAAGATTGGTTAAAAAACCTAATTGGACAAGAATATGCCTAGGGAGGACGAAAAGGACCTAAATATTAATTCAATGACACAAACAAACTTATTGGATGCACAAGATTGGTTAAAAACCCTAATTGGACAAGAATAAGCCTAGGGAGGACGAAAATGACCTAATTGATCATCCAATGACACAAACACACCTATTGGATGCACAAGATTGGTTAAAAACCCTAATTGGACAAGAATAAGCCCTGGGAGGACCAAAATGACCTACTTGATCATCCAATGACACAAACACACCTATTGGAAGCACAAGATTGGTTAAAAACCCTAATTGGACAAGAATATGCCTAGGGAGGACAAAAATGACCTAATTGATCATCCAATGACACAAACACACCTATTAGATGCACAAGATTGGTTAAAAACCCTAATTGGACAAGAATAGGCCTAGGGAGGACGAAAAGGACCTAAATATTAATTCAATGACACAAACAAACTTATTGGATGCACAAGATTGGTTAAAAACCCTAATTGGACAAGAATAAGCCTAGGGAGGACGAAAATGACCTAATTGATCATCCAATGACACAAACACACCTATTAGATGCACAAGATTGGTTAAAAACCCTAATTGGACAAGAATATGCCTAGGGAGGAGGAAAATGACCTAAATATTAATTCAATGACACAAACAAAGTTATTGGATGCACAAGATTGGTTAAAAACCCTAATTGGACAAGAATAACCCTAGGGAGGACGAAAATGACCTAATTGATCATCCAACGGCACAAACACACCTATTGGATGCACAAGATTGGTTAAAAATCCTAATTGGGCAAGAATAAGCCTAGGGAGGACGAAAATGACCTAATTGATCATCCAATGACACAAACACACCTATTGGATGCACAAGATTGGTTAAAAACCCTAATTGGACAAGAATAAGCCTAGGGAGGACGAAAATGACCTAATTGATCATCCAATGACACAAACACACCTATTGGATGCACAAGATTGGTTAAAAACCCTAATTGGACAAGAATAAGCCTAGGGAGGACGAAAATGACCTAATTGATCATCCAATGACACAAACACACCTATTGGATGCACAAGATTGGTTAAAAACCCTAATTGGACAAGAATATGCCTAGGGAGGACGAAAATGACCTAAATGTTAATCCAATGACACAAATGAACTTATTGGATGCACAAGATTGGTTAAAAACCTAATTCGACAAAAATAAGCCTAGGGAGAATGAAAATGACCTAAATATTAATCCAATGACACAACTCAACTTATTGGATGCACAAGATTGGTTAAAAACCCTAATTGGACAAGAATAACCCTAGGGAGGACGAAAATGACCTAATTGATCATCCAATGACACAAACACACCTATTGGATGCACAAGATTGGTTAAAAACCCTAATTGGACAAGAATAAGCCTAGGGAGGACGAAAATGACCTAATTGATCATCCAATGACACAAACACACCTATTTGATGGACAAGATTGGTTAAAAACCCTAATTGGACAAGAATAAGCCTAGGGAGGACGAAAATGACCTAATTGATCATCCAATGACACAAACACACCTATTAGATGCACAAGATTGGTTAAAAACCCTAATTGGACAAGAATATGCCTAGGGAGGAGGAAAATGACCTAAATATTAATTCAATGACACAAACAAAGTTATTGGATGCACAAGATTGGTTAAAAACCCAAATTGGACAAGAATAACCCTAGGGAGGACGAAAATGACCTAATTGATCATCCAATGGCACAAACACACCTATTGGATGCACAAGATTGGTTAAAAATCCTAATTGGGCAAGAATAAGCCTAGGGAGGACGAAAATGACCTAATTGATCATCCAATGACACAAATGAACTTATTGGATGCACAAGATTGGTTAAAAACCCTAATTGGACAAGAATAAGCCTAGGGAGGACGAAAATGACCTAATTGATCATCCAATGACACAAACACACCTATTGGATGCACAAGATTGGTTAAAAACCCTAATTGGACAAGAATAAGCCTAGGGAGGACGAAAATGACCTAATTGATCATCGAATGACACAAATGAACTCATTCGATGCACAAGATTGGTTAAAAACCCTAATTGGACAAGAATAAGCCTAGGGAGGACGAAAATGACCTAATTGATCATCCAATGACACAAACACACCTATTGGATGCACAAGATTGGTTAAAAACCCTAATTGGACAAGAATATGCCTAGGGAGTTCGAAAATGACCTAATTGATCATCCAATGACACAAACACACCTATTGGATGCACAAGATTGGTTAAAAACCCTAATTGGACAAGAATATGCCTAGGGAGGACGAAAATGACCTAAATGTTAATCCAATGACACAAATGAACTTATTGGATGCACAAGATTGGTTAAAAACCCTAATTGGACAAGAATAAGCCTAGGGAGGACGAAAATGACCTAATTGATCATCCAATGACACAAATGAACTTATTGGATGCACAAGATTAGTTAAAAACCCTAATTGGACACGAATAAGTCTAGGGAGGAAGAAAATAAACTAATTGATCATCCAATGACACAAACACACCTATTGGACGCACAAGATTGGTTAAAAACCCTAATTGGACAAGAATATGCCTAGGGAGGACGAAAATGACCTAAATGTTAATCCAATGACACAAATGAACTTATTGGATGCACAAGATTGGTTAAAAACCCTAATTGGACAAGAATAAGCCTAGGGAGGACGAAAATGACCTAAATGCTAATCCAATGACACAACTCAACTTATTGGATGCACAAGATTGGTTAAAAACCCTAATTGGGCAAGAATAAGCCTAGGGAGGACGAAAATGACCTAATTGATCATCCAATGACACAAACACACCTATTGGATGCACAAGATTGGTTAAAAACCCTAATTGGACAAGAATAAGCCTAGGGAGGACGAAAATGACCTAATCGATCTTCCAATGACACAAACACACCTATTGGATGCACAAGATTGGTTAAAAACCCTAATTGGACAAGAATATGCCTAGTGAGGACGAAAATGACATAAATGTTAATCCAATGACACAAATGAACTTATGGGATGCACAAGATTGGTTAAAAATCCTAATTGGACAAGAATAAGCCTAGGGAGGACGAAAATGACCTAAATGCTAATCCAATGACACAACTCAACTTATTGGATGCACAAGATTGGTTAAAAACCCTAATTGGGCAAGAATAAGCCTAGGGAGGACGAAAATGACCTAATTGATCATCCAATGACACAAACACACCTATTGGATGCACAAGATTGGTTAAAAACCCTAATTGGACAAGAATAAGCCTAGGGAGGACGAAAATGACCTAATTGATCATCCAATGACACAAACACACCTATTGGATGCACAAGATTGGTTAAAAACCCTAGTTGGACAAGAATATGCCTAAGGAGGACGAAAATGACCTAATTGATCATCCAATGACACAAATGAACTTATTTGATGCACAAGATTGGTTAAAAACCCTAATTGGACAAGAATAAGCCTAGGGAGGACAAAAATGACCTAATTGATCATCCAATGACACAAACACACCTATTGGATGCACAAGATTGGTTAAAAACCCTAATTGGACAAGAATAAGCCTAGGGAGGACGAAAATGACCTAATTGATCATCCAATGACACAAACACACCTATTGGATGCACAAGATTGGTTAAAAACCCTAATTGGACAAGAATAAGCCTAGGGAGGACGAAAATGACCTAATTGATCATCCAATGACACAAACACACCTATTGGATGCACAAGCTTGGTTAAAAACCCTAATTGGACAAGAATAAGCCTAGGGAGGACAAAAATGACCTAATTGATCATCCAATGACACAAACACACCTATTGGATGCACAAGATTGGTTAAAAACCCTAATTGGACAAGAATAAGCCTAGGGAGGACAAAAATGTCCTAATTGATCATCCAATGACACAAACACACCTATTGGATGCACAAGATTGGTTAAAAACCCTAATTGGACAAGAATAAGCCTAGGGAGGACGAAAATGACCTAATTGATCATCCAAGGACACAAACACACCTATTGGATGCACAAGATTGGTTAAAAACCCTAATTGGACAAGAATATGCCTAGGGAGGACGAAAATTACCTAATTGATCATCCAATGACATAAACACACCTATTGGATGCACAAGATTGGTTAAAAACCCTAATTGGACAAGAATATGCCTAGGGAGGACGAAAATGACCTAAATGTGAATCCAATGAAACAAATGAACTTATTGGATGCACAAGATTGGTTAAAAACCTAATTGGACAAGAATAAGCCTAGGGAGAATGAAAATGACCTAAATGTTAATCCAATGACACAACTCAACTTATTGGATGCACAAGATTGGTTAAAAACCCTAATTGGACAAGAATAAGCCTAGGGAGGACGAAAATGGCCTAATTGATCATCCAATGACACAAACACACCTATTGGATGCACAAGATTGGTTAAAAACTATAGTTGGACAAGAACACGCCTAGGGAGGACGAAAATGACCTAATTGATCATCCAATGACACTAATGAACTTATTGGATGCACAAGATTGGTTAAAAACCCTAATTGGACAAGAATATGCCTAGGGAGGACGAATATGACCTAAATGTTAATCCAATAACACAAATGAACTTATTGGATGCACAAGATTGGTTAAAAACCCTAATTGGACAAGAATAAGCCTAGGGAGAACGAAAATGACGTAATTGATCATCCACTGACACAAACACACCTATTGGATGCACAAGATTGGTTAAAAACCCTAATTGGACAAGAATATGCCTAAGGAGGATGGATATGACCTAAATGTTAATCCAATGACACAAATGAACTTATTGGATGCACAAGATTGGTTAAAAACCCTATTTGGACAAGAATAAGCCTAGGGAGAACGAAAATGACCTAAATGTTAATCCAATGACACAACTCAACTTATTGGATGCACAAGATTGGTTAAAAACCCTAATTGGACAAGAATAAGCCTAGGGTGGACGAAAATGACCTAATTGATCATCCAATGACACAAACACACCTATTGGATGCACAAGATTGGTTAAAAACCATAATTGGACCAGAACATGCCTAGGGAGGACGAAAATGACCTAATTGATCATCCAATGACACTAATGAACTTAATGGATGCACAAGATTGGTTAAAAACCCTAATTGGACAAGAATAAGCATAGGGAGGACAAAAATGACCTAATTGATCATCCATTGACACAAACACACTTATTGGATGCACAAGATTGGTTAAAAACCCTAATTGGACAAGAATAAGCATAAAGAGGACAAAATTAACCTAATTGATCATCCATTGACACAAACACACATATTGGATGCACAAGATTGGTTAAAAACCCTAATTGGACAAGAATAAGCCTAGGGAGAACGAAAATGACCTAATTGATCATCCAATGACACAAACACACCTATTGGATGCACAAGATAGGTTAAAAACCCTAATTGGACAAGAATATGCCTAGGGAGGACGGATATGACCTAAATGTTAATCCAATGACACAAATGAACTTATTGGATGCACAAGATTGGTTAAAAACCCTAATTGGACAAGAATAAGCCTAGGGAGGACGAAAATGACCTAATTGATCATCCGATGACACAAATGAACTTATTGGATGCACAAGATTGGTTAAAAACCCTAATTGGACAAGAATATGCCTAGGGAGGACGAAAATGACCTAAATATTAATTCAATGACACAAACAAAGTTATTGGATGCACAAGATTGGTTAAAAACCCTATTTGGACAAGAATAAGTCTAGGGAGGACGAAAATGACCTAATTGATCATCCAATGACACAAACACACCTATTGGATGCACAAGATTGGTTAAAAACCCTAATTGGACAAGAATAAGCCTAGGGAGGACGAAAATGACCTAATTGATCATCCAATGACACAAACACACCTATTGGATGCACAAGATTGGTTAAAAACCCTAATTGGACAAGAATAAGCCTAGGGAGGACGAAAATGACCTAATTGATCATCCAATGACACAAACACATCTATTGGAAGCACAAGATTGGTTAGAAACCCTAGTTGGACAAGAATATGCCTAGGGAGGACGAAAATGACCTAATTGATCATCCAATGACACAAATGAACTTATTGGATGCACAAGATTGCTTAAAAACCCTAATTGGACAAAAATAAGCATAGAAAGGACGAAAATGACCTAATTGATCATCCAATGACACAAACACACCTATTGGATGCACAAGATTGGTTAAAAACCCTAATTGGACAAGAATAAGCCTAGGGAGGACGAAAATGACCTAATTGATCATCCAATGACACAAACACACCTATTGGATGCACAAGATTGGTTAAAAACCCTAATTGGACAAGAATAAGCCTAGGGAGGACGAAAATGACCTAATTGATCATCCAATGACACAAACACACCTATTGGATGCACAAGATTGGTTAAAAACCCTAATTGGACAAGAATATGCCAAGGGAGGACGAAAATGACCTAAATATTAATTCAATGACATAAAGAAACTTTTTGGATGCACAAGATTGGTTAAAAACCCTAATTGGACCAGAATAAGCCTAGGGAGGACGAAAATGACCTAATTGATCATCCAATGACATAAACAAAGTTATTGGATGCACAAGATTGGTTAAAAACCCTAATTGGACAAGAATAAGCCTAGGGAGGAAGAAAATGACCTAATTGATCATCCAATGACACAAACACACCTATTGGATGCACAAGATTGGTTAAAAACCCTAATTGGACAAGAATAAGCCTAGGGAGGACGAAAATGACCTAATTGATCATCCAATGACACAAACACACCTATTGGATGCACAAGATTGGTTAAAAACCCTAATTGGACAAGAATATGCCTAGGGAGGATGAAAATGACCTAATTGATCATCCAATGAACCAAACACACCTATTGGATGCACAAGATTGGTTAAAAACCCGAATTTGGACAAGAATATGCCTAGGGAGGACGAAAATGACCTAATTGATCATCCAATGACACAAACACACCTATTGGATGCACAAGATTGGTTAAAAACCCTAATTGGACAAGAATAAGCCTAGGGAGGACGAAAATGACCTAATTGATCATCCAATGACACAAACACACCTATTGGATGCACAAGATTGGTTAAAAACCCTAATTGGACAAGAATAAGCCTAGGGAGGACGAAAATGACCTAATTGATCATCCAATGAATCAAACACACCTATTGGATGCACAAGATTGGTTAAAAACCCTAATTGGACAAGAATAAGCCTAGGGAGGACGAAAATGACCTAATTGATCATCCAATGACACAAACACACCTATTGGATGCACAAGATTGGTTAAAAACCCTAATTGGACAAGAATAAGCCTAGGGAGAATGAAAATGACCTAAATGTAATCCAATGACACAACTCAACTTATTGGATGCACAAGATTGGTTAAAAACCCTAATTGGACAAGAATAAGCCTAGGGAGGACGAAAATGACCTAATTGATCATCCAATGACACAAACACACCTATTGGATGCACAAGATTGGTTAAAAACCCTAATTGGACAAGAATATGCCTAGGGAGGATGAAAATGACATAAATGTTAATCCAATGACACAAATGAACTTATTGGATGCACAAGATTGATTAAAAACCCTAATTGGACAAGAATAAGCCTAGGGAGGACGAAAATGACCTAATTGATCATCCAATGACACAAACACACCTACTGGATGCACAAGATTGGTTAAAAACCCTAATTGGACAAGAATAAGCCTGGGGAGGACGAAAATGACCTAATTGATCATCCAATGACACAAACACACCTATTGGATGCACAAGATTGGTTAAAAACCCTAATTGGACAAGAATAAGCCTAGGGAGAATGTAAATGACCTAAATGTTAATCCAATGACACAACTCAACTTATTGGATGCACAAGATTGGTTAAAAACCCTAATTGGACAAGAATAAGCCTAGAGAGGACGAAATTGACCTAATTGATCATCCAATGACACAAACACATCTATTGGATGCACAAGATTGGTTAAAAACCCTAATTGGACAAGAATAAGCATAGGGAGAATGAAAATGACCTAAATGTTAATCCAATGACACAACTCAACTTATTCGATGCACAAGATTGGTTAAAAACCCTAATTGGACAAGACTAAGCCTAGGGAGGACGAAAATGACCTAATTGATCATCCAATGACACAAACACACCTATTGGATGCACAAGATTGGTTAAAAACTATAGTTGGACAAGAACATGCCTAGGAAGGACGAAAATGACCTAATTGATCATCCAATGACACTAATGAACTTATTGGATGCAAAAGATTGGTTAAAAACCCTAATTGGACAAGAATATGCCTAGGGAGGACGAATATGACCTAAATGTTATTCCAATAACACAAATGAACTTATTGGATGCACAAGATTGGTTAAAAACCCTAATTGGACAAGAATAAGCCTAGGGAGAACGAAAATGACGTAATTGATCATCCACTGACACAAACACACCTATTGGATGCACAAGATTGGTTAAAAACCCTAATTGGACAAGAATATGCCTAAGGAGGACGGATATGACCTAAATATTAATTCAATGACACAAATGAACTTATTGGATGCACAAGATTGGTTAAAAACCCTAATTGGACAAGAATAAGCCTAGGGAGGACGAAAATGACCTAATTGATCATCCAATGACACAAACACACCTATTGGATGCACAAGATTGGTTAAAAACCCTAATTGGACAAGAATAAGCCTAGGGAGGACGAAAATGACCTAATTGATCATCCAATGACACAAACACACCTATTGGATGCACAAGATTGGTTAAAAACCCTAATTGGACAAGAATAAGCCTAGGGAGAATGAAAATGACCTAAATGTTAATCCAATGACACAACTCAACTTATTGGTTGCACAAGATTGGTTCAAAACCCTAATTGGACAAGAATAAGCCTAGGGAGGACGCAAATGACCAAATTGATCATCCAATGACACAAACACACCTATTGGATGCACAAGATTGGTTAAAAACCCTAATTGAACAAGAATATGCCTAGGGAGGACGAAAATGACCTAAATGTTAATCCAATGACACAAATGAACTTATTGGATGCACAAGATTGGTTAAAAACCCTAATTGGACAAGAATAAGCCTAGGGAGGACGAAAATGACCTAAATGCTGATCCAATGACACAACTCAACATATTGGATGCACAAGATTGGTTAAAAACCCTAATTGGGCAAGAATAAGCCTAGGGAGGACGAAAATGACCTAATTGATCATCCAATGACACAAACATACCTATTGGATGCACAAGATTAGTTAAAAACCCTAATTGGACATGAATAGGCCTAGGGAGGACGAAAATGACCTAATTGATCATCCATTGCCACAAACACACCTATTGGATGCACAAGATTAGTTAAAAACCCTAATTCGACAAGAATATGCCTAGGGAGGACGAAAATGACCTAAATTGATTATCCAATGACACAAACACACCTATTAGATGCACAAGAATGGTTAAAAACGCTAATTGGACAAGAATATACCTAGGGAGGACGAAAATGACCTAAATGTTAATCCAATGAAACAAATGAACTTATTGGATGCACAAGATTGGTTAAAAACCCTAATTGGACAAGAATAAGCCTAGGGAGAACGAAAATGACCTAAATGTTAATCCAATGACACAACTCAACTTATTGGATGCACAAGATTGGTTAAAAACCCTAATTGTACAAGAATAAGCCTAGGGAAGAAGAAAATGACCTAATTTATCATCCAATGACACAAACACACCTATTGGATGCACAAGATTGGTTAAAAACCTTAATTGGACAAGAATAAGCCTAGGGAGGACGAAAATGACCTAATTGATCATCCAATGACACAAACACACCTATTGGATGCACAAGATTGGTTAAAAACCATAATTGGACAAGAATAAGCCTAGGGAGGACGAAAATGACCTAATTGATCATCCAATGACACAAATACACCTATTGGATGCACAAGATTGGTTAAAAACCCTAATTGGACAAGAATATGCCTAGGGAGGACGAAAATGACCTAAATATTAATTCAATGACACAAACAAACTTATTGGATGCATAAGATTGGTTAAAAACCCTAATTGGACAAGAATAAGCCTTGGGAGGACGAAAATGACCTAATTGATCATCCAATGAGACAAACACACCTATTGGATGCACAAGATTGGTTAAAAACCCTAGTTGGACAAGAACATGCCTAAAGATGGACGAAAATGACCTAATTGATCATCCAATGACACTAATGAACTTATTTGATGCACAAGATTGGTTAAAAACCCTAATTGGACAAAAATAAGACTAGGGAGGAAGAAAATGACCTAATTGATCATCCAAAGACACAAACACACCTATTGGATGCACAAGATTGGTTAAAAACCCTAACTGGACAAGAATATGCCTAGGGAGGACGAAAATGACCTAATTGATCATCCAATGACAAAAACACACCTATTGGATGCACAAGATTGGTTAAAAACCCTAATTGGACAAGAATATGCCTAGGGAGGACGAATATGACCTAAATGTTAATCCAATAACACAAATGAACTTATTGGACGCACAAGATTGGTTAAAAATCCAAATTGGACAAGAATAAGCCTAGGGAGGACGAAAATGACCTAATTGATCATCCAATGACACAAACACACCTATTGGAGGCACAAGATTGGTTAAAAACCCTAGTTGGACAAGAATAAGCCTAGGGAGGACGAAAATGACCTAATTGATCATTCGATGACACAAATGAACTTATTGGATGCACAAGATTGGTTAAAAACCCTAATTGGAGAAGAATAAGCCTAGGGAGGACGAAAATGACCTAATTGATCATCCAATGACACAAACACACCTATTGGATGCACAAGATTGGTTAAAAACCCTAATTAGACAAGAATAAGCCAAGGGAGGACAAAAATAAGACTAGGGAGGAAGAAAATGACCTAATTGATCATCCTAAGACACAAACACACCTATTGGATGCACAAGATTGGTTAAAAACCCTAACTGGACAAGAATATGCCTAGGGAGGACGAAAATGACCTAATTGATCATCCAATGACAAAAACACACCTATTGGATGCACAAGATTGGTTAAAAACCCTAATTGGACAAGAATATGCCTAGGGAGGACGAATATGACCTAAATGTTAATCCAATAACACAAATGAACTTATTGGACGCACAAGATTGGTTAAAAACCCAAATTGGACAAGAATAAGCCTAGGGAGGACGAAAATGACCTAATTGATCATCCAATGACACAAACACACCAATTGGAGGCACATGATTGGTTAAAAACCCAAGTTGGACAAGAATAAGCCTAGGGAGGACGAAAATGACCTAATTGATCATCCGATGACACAAATGAACTTATTAGATGCACAAGATTGGTTAAAAACCCTAATTGGACAAGAATAAGCCTAGGGAGGACGAAAATGACCTAATTGATCATCCAATGACACAAACACACCTATTGGATGCACAAGATTGGTTAAAAACCCTAATTGGACAAGAATATGCCTAGGGAGGACGAAAATGACCTAAATATTAATTCAATGACACAAACAAAGTTATTGGATACACAAGATTGGTTAAAAACTCTAATTGGACAAGAATAAGCCTGGGGAGGACGAAAATGACCTAATTGATCATTCAATGACACAAACACACCTATTGGAAGCACAAGATTGGTTAAAAACCCTAATTGGACAAGAATATGCCTAGGGAGGACGAAAATGACCTAACTGTTAATCCAATGACACAAATAAACTTATTGGATGTACAAGATTGGTTAAAAACCCTAATTGGACAAGAATAAGCCTAGGGAGGACGAAAATGACCTAATTGATCATCCAATGACACAAACACACCTATTGGATGCACAAGATTGGTTAAAAACCCTAATTGGACAAGAATATGCCTAGGGAGGACGAAAATGACCTAAATGTTAATCTAATGACACAAATGAACTTATTAAATGTACAAGATTGGTTAAAAACCCTAATTGGACAAGAATAAGCCTAGGGAGGACGAAAATGACCTAAATGTTAATCCAATGACACAACTCAACTTATTGGATGCACAAGATTGGTTAAAAACCCTAATTGGACAAGAATAAGCCTTGGGAGGACGAAAATGACCTAATTGATCATCCAATGAGACAAACACACCTATTGGATGCACAAGATTGGTTAAAAACCCTAGTTGGACAAGAACATGCCAAAAGTTGGACGAAAATGACCTAATTGATCATCCAATGACACTAATGAACTTATTTGATGCACAAGATTGGTTAAAAACCCTAATTGGACAAGAATAAGACTAGGGAGGAAGAAAATGACCTAATTGATCATCCAATGACACAAACACACCTATTGGATGCACAAGATTGGTTAAAAACCCTAACTGGACAAGAATATGCCTAGGGAGGACGAAAATGACTTAATTGATCATCCTATGACAAAAACACACCTATTGGATGCACAAGATTGGTTAAAAACCCTAATTGGACAAGAATATGCCTAGGGAGGACGAATATGACCTAAATGTTAATCCAATAACACAAATGAACTTATTGGACGCACAAGATTGGTTAAAAACCCAAATTGGACAAGAATAAGCCTAGGGAGGACGAAAATGACCTAATTGATCATCCAATGACACAAACACACCTATTGGAGGCACAAGATTAGTTAAAAACCCAAGTTGGACAAGAATAAGCCTAGGGAGGACGAAAATGACCTAATTGATCATCCGATGACACAAATGAACTTATTGGATGCACAAGATTGGTTAAAAACCCTAATTGGACAAGAATAAGCCTAGGGAGGACGAAAATGACCTAATTGATCATCCAATGACACAAACACACCTATTGGATGCACAAGATTGGTTAAAACCCTAACTGGACAAGAATATGCCTAGGGAGGACGAAAATGTCCTAATGGATCATCCAATGACACAAACACACCTATTGGATGCACAAGATTGGTTAAAAACCCTAATTGGACAAGAATATGCCTAGGGAGGACGAATATGACCTAAATGTTAATCCAATAACACAAATGAACTTATTGGACGCACAAAATTGGTTAAAAACCCTAATTGGACAAGAATAAGCCTAGGGAGAACGAAAATGACCTAAATGTTAATCCAATGACACAACTCAACTTATTGGATGCACAAGATTGGTTAAAAACCCTAATTGGACAAGAATAAACCTAGGGAGGACGAAAATAACCTAATTGATCATCCAATGAATCAAACACACCTATTGGATGCACAAGATTGGTTAAAAACCGTAATTGGACAAGAATATGCCTAGGGAGGACGAAAATGACCTAAATGTTAATCCAATGACACAAATGAACTTATTGGATGCACAAGATTGGTTAAAAACCCTAATTGGACAAGAATAAGCCTAGGGATGACGAAAATGACCTAATTGATCATCCAATGACACAAACACACCTATTGGATGCACAAGATTGGTTACAAACCCTAATTGGACAAGAATAAGCCTAGGGAGAACGAAAATGACCTAAATGTTAATCCAATGACACAACTCAACTTATTGGATGCACAAGATTGGTTAAAAACCCTAATTCGACAAGAATAAGCCTACGGATGACGAAAATGACCTAATTGATCATCCAATGACACAAACACACCTATTGGATGCACAAGATTGGTTAAAAACCCTAGTTGGACAAGAACATGCCTAGAGAGGACGAAAATGACCTAATTGATCATCCAATGACACTAATGAACATATTGGATGCACAAGATTGGTTAAAAACCCTAATTGGACAAGAATAAGCCTATGGAGGATGAAAAGGGCCTAATTGATCATCCAATGACACAAACACAGCTATTGGATGCAAAAGATTGGTTAAAAACCCTAATTGGACAAGATGATGCCTAGGGAGGAAGAAAATGACCTAAATATTAATTCAATGACACAAACAAACTTATTGGATGCACAAGATTGGTTAAAAACCCTAATTGGACAAGAATAAGCCTAGGGAGGACGAAAATGACCTAATTGATCATCCAATGACACAAACACACCTATTGGATGCACAAGATTGGTTAAAAACCCTAATTGGACAAGAATATGCCTAGGGAGGACGAAAATGACCTAAATATTAATTCAATGACACAAACAAACTTATTGGATGCACAAGATTGGTTAAAAACCCTAATTGGACAAGAATAAGCCTAGGGAGGACGAAAATGACCTAATTAATCATCGAATGACACAAACACACCTATTGGATGCACAAGATTGGTTAAAAACCCTAATTGGACAAGAATATGCCTAGGGAGGAGGAAAATGACCTAAATATTAATTCAATGACACAAACAAAGTTATTGGATGCACAAGATTGGTTAAAAACCCTAATTGGACAAGAATAAGCCTTGGGAGGACGAAAATGACGTAATTGATCATCCAATAACACAAACACACCTATTGGATTCCCAAGATTGGTTAAAAACCCTAATTGGACAAGAATATGCCTAGGGAGGACGAAAATGACCTAATTGATCATTCAATGACACAAACAAACTTATTGGATGCACAAGATTGGTTAAAAACCCTAATTGGACAAGAATATGTCTAGGGAGGTCGAAAATGACCTAAATATTAATTCAATGACACAAACAAAGTTATTGGTTGCACAAGATTGGTTAAAAACCCTAATTGGACAAGAATAAGCCTAGGGAGGACGAAAATGACCTAATTGGTCATCCAATGACACAAATGAACTTATTGGATGCACAAGATTGGTTAAAAACCCTAATTGGACAAGAATAAGCCTAGGGAGGACGAAAATGACCTAATTGATCATCCAATGACACAAACACACCTATTGGATGCACAAGATTGGTTAAAAACCCTAATTGGACAAGAATATGCCTAGGGAGGACGAAAATGACCTAAATGTTAATCCAATGACACAAATGAACTTATTGGATGCACAAGATTGGTTAAAGACCCTAATTGGACAAGAATAAGCCTAGGGAGGACGAAAATGACCTAATTGATCATCCAATGACACAAATACACCTATTGGATGCACAAGATTGGTTAAAAACCCTAATTGGACAAGAATATGCCTAGGGAGGACGAAAATGACCTAAATATGAATTCAATGACACAAACAAACTTATTGGATGCACAAGATTGGTTAAAAACCCTAATTGGACAAGAATAAGCCTAGGGAGGACGAAAATTACCTAATTGATCATCCAATGACACAAACACACCTATTGGATGCACAAGATTGGTTAAAAACCCTAATTGGACAAGAATAAGCCTAGGGAGGACGAAAATGACCTAATTGATCATCCCATGACACAAACGCACCTATTGGATGCACAAGATTGGTTAAAAACCATAATTAGACAAGAATAAGCCTAGGGAGGACGAAAATGACCTAATTGATCATCCAATGACACAAATACACCTATTGGATGCACAAGATTGGTTAAAAACCCTAATTGGACAAGAGTTTCGTCCTAGGGAGGACGAAAATGACCTAAATATTAATTCAATGACACAAACAAACTTATTGGATGCACAAGATTGGTTTAAAACCCTAATTGGACAAGAATAAGCCTTGGGAGGACCAAAATGACCTAATTGATCATCCAATGAGACAAACACACCTATTGGATGCACAAGATTGGTTAAAAACCCTAGTTGGACAAGAACATGCCTAAAGATGGACGAAAATGACCTAATTGATCATCCAATGACACTAATGAACTTATTTGATGCACAAGATTGGTTAAAAACCCTAATTGGACAAGAATAAGACTAGGGAGGAAGAAAATGACCTAATTGATCATCCAATGACACAAACACACCTATTGGATGCACAAGATTGGTTAAAAACCCTAACTGGACAGGAATATGCCTAGGGAGGACGAAAATGACCTAATTGATCATCCAATGACAAAAACACACCTATTGGATGCACAAGATTGGTTAAAAACCCTAATTGGACAAGAATATGCCTAGGGAGGACGAAAATGACCTAAATGTTAATCGAATGACACAAATGAACTTATTGGATGCACAAGATTGGTTAAAAACCCTAATTGGACAAGAATAAGCCTAGGGAGGACAAAAATGACCTAATTGATCATCCAATGACACAAAACACACCTATTGGATGCACAAGATTGGTTAAAAACCCTAATTGGACAAGAATAAGCCTAGGGAGGACGAAAATGACCTTATTGATCATCCAATGACACAAACACACCTATTGGATGCACAAGATTGGTTAAAAACCCTAATTGGACAAGAATATGCCTAGGGAGGACGAAAATGACCTAATTGACCATCCAATGACACAAACACACCTATTGGATGCACAAGATTGGTTAAAAACCATAATTGGACAAGAATAAGCCTAGGGACGACGAAAATGACCTAATTGATCATCCAATGACACAAACACATCTATAGGATGCACAAGATTGGTTAAAAACCCTAATTGGACAAGGATATGCCTAGGGAGGACGAAAATGACCTAAATATTAATTCAATGACACAAACAAACTTATTGGATGCACAAGATTGGTTAAAAACCCTAATTGGACAAAAATAAGCCTAGGGAGGATGAAAATTACCTAATTGATCATCCAATGACACAAACACACCTATTGGATGCACAAGATTGGTTAAAAGCCCTAGTTGGACAAGAACATGCCTAGGGAGGACGAAAATGACCTAATTGATCATCCAATGACACTAATGAACTTATTGGATGCACAAGATTGGCTAAAAACACTAATTGGACAAGAATAAGCCTAGGGAGGACGAAAGTTACCTAATTGATCATCCAATGACACAAACACACCTATTGGATGCACAAGATTGGTTAAAAACCCTAATTGGACAAGAATAAGCCTAGGGAGGACGAAAATGACCTAATTGAACATCACATGACACAAACACACCTATTGGATGCACAAGATTGGTTAAAAACCATAATTGGACAAGAATAAGCCTAGGGAGGACGAAAATGACCTAATTGATCATCCAATGACACAAATACACCTATTGGATGCACAAGATTGGTTAAAAACCCTAATTGGACAAGAATATGCCTAGGGAGGACGAAAATGACCTAAATATTAATTCAATGACACAAACAAACTTATTGGATGCACAAGATTGGTTAAAAACCCTAATTGGACAAGAATAAGCCT
>JBBPBR010001019.1:0-23301 GCA_037974775.1 Cicer pinnatifidum
CCTATTGGATGCACAAGATAGGTTAAAAACCATAATTGGACAAGAATAAGCCTAGGGAGGACGAAAATGACCTAATTGATCATCCAATGACACAAACACACCTATTGGATGCACAAGATTGGTTAAAAACCCTAGTTGGACAAGAACATGCCTAGAGAGGACGAAAATGACCTAATTGATCTTCCAATGACACTAATGAACTTATTTGATGCACAAGATTGGTTAAAAACCCTAATTGGACAAGAATAAGCCTAGGGAGGACGAAAATTACCTAATTGATCATCCAATGACACAAACACACCTATTGGATGCACAAGATTGGTTAAAAACCCTAACTGGACAAGAATATGCCTAGGGAGGACGAAAATGACCTAATTGATCATCCAATGACACAAACACACCTATTGGATGCACAAGATTGGTTAAAAACCCTAATTGGACAAGAATATGCCTAAGGAGGACGAATATAACCTAAATGTTAATCCAATAACACAAATGAACTTATTGGATGCACAAGATTGTTAAAAACCCTAATTGGACAAGAATAAGCCTAGGGAGAACAGAAATGACCTAAATGTTAATCCAATGACACAACTCAACTTATTGGATGCACAAGATTGGTTAAAAACCCTAATTGGACAAGGATAAGCCTAGGGAGGACGAAAATGACCTAATGGATCATCCAATGACACAAACACACCTATTGGAGGCACAACATTTGTTAAAAACCCTAGTGGGACAAGAATAAGCCTAGGGAGGACGAAAATGACCTAATTGATCATCCAATGACACAAATGAACTTATTGGATGCACAAGATTGGTTAAAAACCCTAATTGGACAAGAATAAGCTTAGGGAGGACGAAAATGACCTAATTGATCAGCCAATGACACAAACACACCTATTGGATGCACAAGATTGGTTAAAAACCCTAATTGGACAAGAATATGCCTTGGGAGGACGAAAATGACCTAAATGTTAATCCAATGACACAAATGAACTTATTGGATGATCAAGATTGCTTAAAAACCCTAATTGGACAAGAATAAGCCTAGGGAGGACGAAAATGACCTAATTGATCATCCAATGACACAAACACACCTATTGGATGCACAAGATTGGTTAAAAACCCTAATTGGACAAGAATATGCCTAGAGAGGACGAAAATGACCTAAATATTAATTCAATGACACAAACAAAGTTATTGGATGCACAAGATTGGTTAAAAACCCTAATTGGACAAGAATAAGCCTAGGGAGAACGAAAATGACCTAAATGTTAATCCAATGACACAACTCAACTTATTGGATGCACAAGATTGGTTAAAAACCCTAATTGGAGAAGAATATGCCTAGGGAGGACGAAAATGACCTAATTGATCATCCAATGATACAAACACACCTATTGGATGCACAAGATTGGTTAAAAACCCTAGTTGGACAAGAACATGCCTAGGGAGGACGAAAACGACCTAATTGATCATCCAATGACACCAATGAACTTATTGGATGCACAAGATTGCTTAAAAACCCTAATTGGACAATAATAAGCCTAGGGAGGACGAAAATGACCTAATTGATCATCCAATGACACAAACACACTTATTGGATGCACAACATTGGTTAAAAACCCTAATTGGACAAGAATATGCCTAGGGAGGACGAAAATGACCTAAATATTAATTCAATGACACAAACAAAGTTATTGGATGCACAAGATTGGTTAAAAACCCTAATTGGACAAGAATAAGCCTAGGGAGAACGAAAATGACCTAAATGTTAATCCAATGACACAACTGAACTTATTGGATGCACAAGATTGGTTAAAAACCCTAATTGGACAAGAATATGCCTAGGGAGGACGAAAATGACCTAATTGATCATCCAATGACACAAACACACCTATTGGATGCACAAGATTGGTTAAAAACCCTAATTGGACAAGAATATGCCTAGGGAGGACGAAAATGACCTAATTGATCATCCAATGACACAAACACACCTATTGGATGCACAAGATTGGTTAATAACCCTAATTGCACAAGAATATGCCTAGGGAGAACGAAAATGACCTAATTGATCATCCCATGACACAAACACACCTATTGGATGCACAAGATTGGTTAAAACCCTAATTGGACAAGAATAAGCCTAGGGAGGACGAAAATGACCTAATTGATCATCCAATGACACAAACACACCTATTGGATTCACAAGATTGGTTGAAAACCCTAAATGGACAAGAATATGCCTAGGGAGGACGAAAATGACCTAAATATTAATTAAATGACACAAACAAACTTATCGGAGGCACAAGATTGGTTAAAAACAATAATTGGACAATAATAAGCCTTGGGAGGACGTAAATGACCTAATTGATCATCCAATGACACAAACACACCTATTGGATGCACAAGATTGGTTAAAAACCCTAATTGCACAAGAATATGCCTAGGGAGGACGAAAATGACCTAAATATTAATTCAATGACACAAACAAACTTATCGGATGCACAAGATTGGTTAAAAACCCTAATTGGACAAGAATATGCCTAGGGAGGACGAAAATGACCTAATTGATCATCCAATGACACAAACACACCTATTAGATGCACAAGATTGGTTAAAAACCCTAATTGAACAAGAATAAGCCTAGGGAGGACGAAAATGACCTAATTGATCATCCAATGACACAAACACACCTATTGGATGCACAAGATTGGTTAAAAACCCTAATTGGACAAGAATATGCCTAGGGAGGACGAAAATGATCTAATTGATCATCCAATGACACAAATGAATTTATTGGGTGCACAAGATTAGTTAAAGACCCTAATTGGACAAGAATAGGCCTAGGGACGACGAAAATGACCTAATTGATCATCCAATGACACAAACACACCTATTGGATGCACAAGATTGGTTAAAAACCCTAATTGGACAAGAATATGCCTAGGCAGGACGAAAATGACCTAAATGTTAATCCAATGACACAAATGAAATTATTGGATGCACAAGATTGGTTAAAAACCCTAATTGGACAAGAATAAGCCTAGGGAGGACGAAAATGACCTAATTGATCATCCAATGACACAAACACACCTATTGGATGCACAAGATTGGTTAAAAACCCTAATTGGACAAGAATATGCCTAGGGAGGACGAAAATGACCTAAATGTTAATCCAATGACACAACTCAACCTATTGGATGCACAAGATTGGTTAAAAACCCTAATTGGACAAGAATAAGCCTAGGGAGGACGATAAATGACCTAATTGATCATCCAATGACACAAACACACCTATTGGATGCACAAGATTGGTTAAAAACCCTAATTGGACAAGAATAAGCCTAGGGAGGACGAAAATGACCTAATTGATCATCCAATGACACAAACACACCTATTGGATGCACAAGATTGGTTAAAAACCCTAATTGGACAAGAATAAGCCTAGGGAGGACAACAATGACCTAATTGATCATCCAATGACACAAACACACCTATTGGATGCACAAGAATGGTTAAAAACCCTAATTGGACAAGAATAAGCCTAGGGAGGACGAAAATGACCTAATTGATCATCCAATGACACAAACACACCTATTGGATGCACAAGATTGGTTAAAAACCCTAATTGGACAAGAATAAGCCTAGGGAGGACGAAAATGACCTAATTGATCATCCAATGACACAAACACACCTATTGGATGCACAAGATTGGTTAAAAACCCTAATTGGACAAGAATATGCCTAGGGAGGACGAAAATGACCTAAATGTTAATCCAATGACACAACTCAACGTATTGGATGCACAAGATTGGTTAAAAACCCTAATTGGACAAGAATAAGCCTAGGGAGGACGAAAATGACCTAATTGATCATCCAATGACACAAACACACCTATTGGATGCACAAGATTGGTTAAAAACCCTAATTGGACAAGAATATCCTAGGGAGGACGAAAATGACCTAAATATTAATTCAATGACACAATCAAGGTTATTGGATGCACAAGATTGGTTAAAAACCCTAATTGGACAAGAATAAGCCTAGGGAGGACGAAAATGACCTAATTGATCATCCAATGACACAAACACACCTATTGGATGCACAAGATTGGTTAAAAACCCTAATTGGACAAGAATAAGCCTAGGGAGGACGAAAATGACCTAATTGATCATCCAATGACACAAACACACCTATTGGATGCACAAGATTGGTTTGAAACCCTAGTTGGACAAGAATATGCCTAGGGAGGACGAAAAATACCTAATTGATCATCCAATGACACAAATGAACTTATTGGATGCACAAGATTGGTTAAAAACCCTAATTGGACAAGAATAAGCCTAGGGAGGACGAAAATGACCTAATTGATCATCCAATGACACAAACACACCTATTGGATGCACAAGATTGGTTAAAAACCCTAATTGGACAAGAATAAGCCTAGGGAGGATGAAAATAACTTAATTGATCATCCAATGACACAAACCCACCTATTGGATGCACAAGATTGGTTAAAAACCCTAATTGGACAAGAATATGTCTAGGGAGGACGAAAATGACCTAAATGTTAATCCAATGACACAAACACACCTATTGGATGCACAAGATTGGTTAAAAACCCTAATTGGACAATAATATGCCTAGGGAGGACGAAAATGAACTAAATGTTAATCCAATGACACAAATGAACTTATTGGATGCACAAGATTGGTTAAAAACCCTAATTGGACAAGAATAAGCCTAGGGAGGACGAAAATGACCTAATTGATCATCCAATGACACAAACACACCTATTGGATGCACAAGATTGGTTAAAAACCCTAATTGGACAAGAACAAGCCTAGGGAGGACGAAAATGACCTAAATGTTAATCCAATGACACAAACACACCTATTGGATGCACAACATTGGTTAAAAACCCTAATTGGACTAGAATAAGCTTAGGGAGGACGAAAATGACCTAATTGATCATCCAATGTCACAAACACACCTATTGGAAGCACAAGATTGGTTAAAAACCCTAATTGGACAAGAATATGACTAGGAAGGACGAAAATGACCTAAATGTTAATCCAATGACAGAAATGAACTTATTGGATGCACAAGATTGGTTAAAAACCCTAATTGGACAAGAATAAGCCTAGGGAGGACGAAAATGACCTAATTGATCATCCAATGACACAAACACACCTATTGGATGCACAAGATTGGTTAAAAACCCTAATTGGACAAGAATATGCCTAGGGAGGAGGAAAATGACCTAAAAATTAATTCAATGACACAAACAAAGTTATTGGATGCACAAGATTGGTTAAAAACCCTAATTGGACAAGAATAAGCCTAGGGAGGACGAAAATGACCTAATTGATCATCCAATGACACAAACACACCTATTGGATGCACAAGATTGGTTAAAAACCCTAACTGGAGAAGAATATGCCTAGGGAGGACGAAAATGATCTAATTGATCATCCAATGACACAAACACACCTATTGGATGCACAAGATTGGTTAAAAACCCTAATTGGACAAGAATAAGCCTAGGGAGGACGAAAATGACCTAATTGATCATCCAATGATACAAACACACCTATTGGATGCACAAGATTGGTTAAAAACCCTAGTAGGACAAGAACATGCCTAGGGAGGACGAAAATGACCTAATTGATCATCCAATGACACTAATGAACTTATTGGATGCACAAGATTGGTTAAAAACCCTAATTGGACAAGAATATGCCTAGGGAGGACGAAAATGACCTAAATGTTAATCCAATGACACAAATGAACTTATTGGATCCACAAGATTGCTTAAAAACCCTAATTGGACAAGAATAAGCCTAGGGAGGACGAGAATGACCTAATTGATCATCCAATGACACAAACACACCTATTGGATGCACAAGATTGGTTAAAAACCCTAATTGGACAAGAATATGCCTAGGGAGGACGAAAATGACCTAATTGATCATCCAATGACACAAACACACCTATTGGATGGACAAGATTGGTTAAAAACCCTAATTGGACAAGAATATGCCTAGGGAGGACGAATATGACCTAAATATTAATCCAATAACACAAATGAACTTATTGGATGCACAAGATTGGTTAAAAACCCTAATTGGACAAGAATAAGCCTAGGGAGAACGAAAATGACCTAAATGTTAATCCAATGACACAACTCAACTTATTGGATGCACAAGATTGGTTAAAAACCCAAATTGGACAAGAATAAGCCTAGGGAGGACGAAAATAACCTAATTGGTCATACAATGACACAAACACACCTATTGGATGCACAAGATTGGTTAAAAACCCTAATTGGACAAGAATATGCCTAGGGAGGACGAAAATTACCTAAATGTTAATCCAATGACACAAATGAACATATTGGATTCACAAGATTGGTTAAAAACCCTAATTGGACAAGAATAAGCCTAGGGAGGACGAAAATGACCTAATTGATCATCCAATGTCACAAACACACCTATTGGATGCACAAGATTGGTTAAAAACCCTAATTGGACAAGAATATGTCTAGGGAATACGAAAATGACCTAAATATTAATTCAATGACACAAACAAACTTATTGGATGCACAAGATTGCTTAAAAACCCTAATTGGACAAGAATAAGCCTAGGGAGGACGAAAATGACCTAATTGATCATCCAATGACACAAACACACCGATTGAATGCACAAGATTGGTTAAAAACCCTAGTTGGACAAGAACATGCCTAAGGAGGACGAAAATCACCTAATTGATCATCCAATGACACAAACACACCTATTGGATGCACAAGATTGGTTAAAAACCCTAACTGGACAAGAATATGCCTAGGGAGGACGAAAATGACCTAATTGATCATCCAATGACACAAACACACCTATTGGATGCACAAGATTGGTTAAAAACCCTAATTGGACAAGAATATGCCTAGGGAGGACGAATATGACCTAAATGTTAATCCAATAACACAAATGAACTTATTGGACGCACAAGATTGGTTAAAAACCCAAATTGGACAAGAATAAGCCTAGGGAGGACGAAAATGACCTAATTGATCATCCAATGATACAAACACACCTATTGGAGGCACAAGATTGGTTAAAAACCCAAGTTGGACAAGAATAAGCCTAGGGAGGACAAAAATGACCTAATTGATCATCCGATGACACAAATGAACTTATTGGATGCACAAGATTGGTTAAAAACCCTAATTGGACAAGAATAAACCTAGGGAGGACGAAAATGACCTAATTGATCATCCAATGACACAAACACACCTATTGGATGCACAAGATTGGTTAAAAACCCTAATTAGACAAGAATATGCCTAGGGCGGACGAAAATGACCTAATTGATCATCCAATGACACAAACACACCTATTGGATGCACAAGATTGGTTAAAAACCCTAACTGGACAAGAATATGCTTAGGGAGGACGAAAATGACCTAATTGATCATCCAATGACACAAATGAACTTATTGGATGCACAAGATTGGTTAAAAACCCTAATTGGACAAGAATAAGCCTAGGGAGGACGAAAATGACCTAATTGATCATCCAATGACACAAACACACCTATTGGATGCACAAGATTGGTTAAAAACCCTAATTGGACAAGAATATGCCTAGGGAGGACGAAAATGACCTAAATGTTAATCCAATGACTCAAATGAACTTATTGGATGCACAAGATTGATTAAAAACCCTAATTGGACAAGAATAAGCCTAGGGAGGACGAAAATGACCTAATTGATCATCCAATGACACAAACACACCTATTGGATGCACAAGATTGGTTATAAACCCTAATTGGACAAGAATAAGCCTAGGGAGGACGAAAATGACCTAAATGTTAATCCAATGACACAACTTAACTTATTGGATGCACAAGATTGGTTAAAAACCTAAATTGGACAGGAATAAGCTTATGGAGGACGAAAATGACCTAATTGATCATCCAATGACACAAACACACCTATTGGATGCACAAGATTGGTTAAAAACCCTAATTGGACAAGAATATGCCTAGGGAGGACGAAAATGACCTAATTGATCATCCAATGACACAAACACACCTATTGGATGCACAAGATTGGTTAAAAACCCTAATTGGACAAGAATATGCCTAGGGAAGACGAATATGAGCTAAATGTTAATCCAATAACACAAATGAACTTATTGGATGCACAAGATTGGTTAAAAACCCTAATTGGACAAGAATAAGCCTAGGGAGAACGAAAATGACCTAAATGTTAATCCAATGACACAACTCAACTTATTGGATGCACAAGATTGGTTAAAAACCCTAATTGGACAAGAATAAGCCTAGCGAGGACGAAAATAACCTAATTGATCATCCAATGACACAAACACACCTATTGGATGCACAAGATTGGTTAGAACCCCTAATTGGACAAGAATATGCCTAGGGAGGACGAAAATGACCTAAATGTTAATCCAATGACACAAATGAACTTATTGGATTCACCAGATTGGTTAAAAACCCTAATTGGACAAGAATAAGCCTAGGGAGGACGAAAATGACCTAATTGATCATCCAATGACACAAACACACCTATTGGATGCACAAGATTGGTTAAAAACCCTAATTGGACAAGAATATGTCTAGGGAGGACGAAAATGACCTAAACATTAATTCAATGACACAAACAAACTTATTGGATGCACAAGATTGGTTAAAAACCCTAATTGGACAAGAATAAGCCTTGGGAGGACGAAAAGGACCTAATTGATCATCCAATGACACAAACACACCTATTTGATGCACAAGATTGGTTAAAAACCCTAATTGGACAAGAATATGTCCAGGGAGGACGAAAATGACCTAAATATTAATTCAATCACACAACTCAACTTATTGGATGCACAAGATTGGTTAAAAACCCTAATTGGACAAGACTATGCCTAGGGAGGACGAAAATGACCTAATTGATCATCCAATAATACAAACACACCAATTGGATGCACAAGATTGGTTAAAAACCCTAGTTGGACAAGAACATGCCTAGGGAGGACGAAAATGACCTAATTGATCGTCCAATGACACTAATGAACTTATTGGATGCCCAAGATTGGTTAAATACCCTAATTGGACAAGAATAAGCCTAGGGAGGACGAAAATGACCTAATTGATGATCCAATGACACAAACACACCTATTGGATGCACAAGATTGGTTAAAAACCCTAACTGGACAAGAATATGCCTAGGTAGGACGAAAATCACCTAATTGATCATCCAATGACACAAACACACCTATTGGATGCACAAGATTGGTTAAAACCCCTAATTGGACAAGAATATGCCTAGGGAGGACGAAAATGACCTAAATGTTAATCCAATGACACAAATGAACTTATTGGATTCACAAGATTGGTTAAAAACCCTAATTGGACAAGAATAAGCCTAGGGAGGACGAAAATGACCTAATTGATCATCCAATGACACAAACACACCTATTGGATGCACAAGATTGGTTAAAAACCCTAATTGGACAAGAATATGCCTAGGGAAGACGAATATGACCTAAATGTTAATCCAATAACACAAATGAACTTATTGGATGCACAAGATTGGTTAAAAACCCAAATTGGACAAGAATAAGCCTAGGGAGGACGAAAATGACCTAATTGATCATCCAATGACACAAACACACCTATTGGAGGCACAAGATTGGTTAAAAACCCTAGTTGGACAAGAATAAGCCTAGGGAGGACGAAAATGACCTAATTGATCATTCGATGACACAAATGAACTTATTGGATGCACAAGATTGGTTAAAAACCCTAATTGGAGAAGAATAAGCCTAGGGAGGACGAAAATGACCTAATTGATCATCCAATGACACAAACACACCTATTGGATGCACAAGATTGGTTAAAAACCCTAATTGGACAAGAATATGTCTAGGGAGGACGAAAATGACCTAAATAATAATTTAATGACACAAACACACCTATTGGATGCACAAGATTGGTTAAAAACCCTAATTGGACAAGAATAAGCCTAGGGAGGACGAAAATGACCTAATTGATCATCCAATGACACAAACACACCTATTGGATGCACAAGATTGGTTAAAAACCCTAATTGGACAAGAATAAGCCAAGGAGGACCAGAATGACCTAATTGATCATCTAATGACACAAACACACCTATTGGAAGCACAAGATTGGTTAAAAACCCTAATTGGACAAGAATATGCCCAGGGAGGACAAAAATGAACTAATTGATCATCCAATGACACAAACACACCTATTGGATGCACAAGATTGGTTAAAAACCCAAATTGGACAAGAATATGCCTAGGGAGGACGAAAATGACCTAAATATTAATTCAATGACACAAACAAACTTATTGGATGCACAAGATTGGTTAAAAACCCTAATTGGACAAGAATAAGCCTAGGGAGGACGAAAATGACCTAATTGATCATCCAATGACACAAACACACCTATTGGATGCACAAGATTGGTTAAAAACCCTAATTGGACAAGAATATGCCTAGGGAGGACGAAAATGACCTAAATGTTAATCCAATGACACAACTCAACCTATTGGATGCACAAGATTGGTTAAAAACCCTAATTGGACAAGAATAAGCCTAGGGAGGACGATAAATGACCTAATTGATCATCCAATGACACAAACACACCTATTGGATGCACAAGATTGGTTAAAAACCCTAATTGGACAAGAATAAGCCTAGGGAGGACGAAAATGACCTAATTGATCATCCAATGACACAAACACACCTATTGGATGCACAAGATTGGTTAAAAACCCTAATTGGACAAGAATAAGCCTAGGGAGGACGAAAATGACCTAATTGATCATCCAATGACACAAACACACCTATTGGATGCACAAGATTGGTTAAAAACCCTAATTGGACAAGAATAAGCCTAGGGAGGACGAAAATGACCTAATTGATCATCCAATGACACAAACACACCTATTGGATGCACAAGATTGGTTTAAAACCCTAGTTGATCAAGAATATGCCTAGGAAGGACGAAAATGACCTAATTGATCATCCAATGACACAAATGAACTTATTGGATGCACAAGATTGGTTAAAAACCCTAATTGGACAAGAATAAGCCTAGGGAGGACGAAAATGACCTAATTGATCATCCAATGACACAAACACACCTATTGGATGCACAAGATTGGTTAAAAACCCTAATTGGACAAGAATAAGCCTAGGGAGGACGAAAATGACCTAATTGATCATCCAATGACACAAACACACCTATTGGATGCACAAGATTGGTTAAAAACCCTAATTGCACAAGAAAAAGCTTAGAAAGGACGAAAATGACCTAAATGTTAATCCAATGACACCACTCAACTTATTGGATGGACAAGATTGGTTAAAAACCCTAATTGGACAAGAATACGCCTACGGAGGACGAAAATGACCTAATTGATCATCCAATGACACAAACACACCTATTGGATGCACAAGATTGGTTAAAAACCCTAATTGGACAAGAATATGCCTAGGGAGGACGAAAATGACCTAAATATTAATCCAATAACACAAACAAAGTTATTGGATGCACAAGATTGGTTAAAAACCCTAATTGGACAAGAATAAGCCTAGGGAGGACGAAAATGACCTAATTGATCATCCAATGACACAAACACACCTATTGGATGCACAAGATTGGTTAAAAACCCTAATTGGACAAGAATATGCCTAGGGAGGACGAAAATGACCTAAATGTTAATCCAATGACACAAATGAACTTATTGGATGCACAAGATTGGTTAAAAACCCTAATAGGACAAGAATAAGCCTAGGGAGGACTGAAATGACCTAATTGATCATCCAATGACACAAACACACCTATTGGATGCACAAGATTGGTTAAAAACCCTAATTGGACAAGAATAAGCCTAGGGAGGACGAAAATGACCTAATTGATCATCCAATGACACAAACACACCTATTGGATGCACAAGATTGGATAAAAACTATAATTGGACAAGAATAAGCCTAGGGAGGACGAAAATGACATAATTGATCATCCAATGACACAAACACACCTATTGGATGCACAAGATTGGTTAAAAACCCTAATTGGACAAGAATATGCCTAGGGAGGACGAAAATGACCTAAATATTAATTCAATGACACAATCAAAGTTATTGGATGCACAAGATTGGTTAAAAACCTTAATTGGACAAGAATAAGCCTAGGGAGGAAGAAAATGACCTAATTGATCATCCAATGACACAAACACACCTATTGGATGCACAAGATTGGTTAAAAACCCTAATTGGACAAGAATAAGCCTAGGGAGGACGAAAATGACCTAATTGATCATCCAATGACACAAACACACCTATTGGATGCACAAGATTGGTTAAAAACCCTAATTGGACAAGAATAAGCCTAGGGAGGACGAAAATGACCTAATTGATCATCCAATGACACAAACACACCTATTGGATGCACAAGATTGGTTTAAAACCCTAGTTGGACAAGAATATGCCTAGTAAGGACGAAAATGACCTAATTGATCATCCAATGACACAAATGAACTTATTGGATGCACAAGATTGGTTAAAAACCCTAATTGGACAAGAATAAGCCTAGGGAGGACGAAAATGACCTAATTGATCATCCAATGACACAAACACACCTATTGGATGCACAAGATTGGTTAAAAACCCTAATTGGACAAGAATAAGCCTAGGGAGGACGAAAATGACCTAATTGATCATCCAATGACACAAACACACCTATTGGATGCACAAGATTTGTTTAAAACCCTAGTTGGACAAGATTATGCCTAGGAAGGACGAAAATGACCTAATTGATCATCCAATGACACAAATGAACTTATTGGATGCACAAGATTGGTTAAAAACCCTAATTGGACAAGAATAAGCCTAGGGAGGACGAAAATGACCTAATTGATCATCCAATGACACAAACACACCTATTGGATGCACAAGATTGGTTAAAAACCCTAATTGGACAAGAATAAGCCTAGGGAGGACGAAAATGACCTAATTGATCATCCAATGACACAAACACACCTATTGGATGCACAAGATGTGTTAAAAACCCTAATTGGACAAGAATAAGCCTAGGGAGGACGAAAATGACCTAATTGATCATCCAATGACACAAACACACCTATTGGATGCACAAGATTGGTTAAAAACCCTAATTGAACAAGAATAAGCCTAGGGAGGAGGAAAATGACCTAATTGATCATCCAATGACACAAACACACCTATTGGATGCACAAGATTGGTTAAAAACCCTAATTGGACAAGAATAAGCCTAGGGAGGACGAAAATGACCTAATTGATCATCCAATGACACAAACACACCTATTGGATGCACAAGATTGGTTAAAAACCCTAATTGGATAAGAATAAGCCTAGGGAGGACGAAAATGACCTAATTGATCATCCAATGCCACAAACACACCTATTGGATGCACAAGATTGGTTAAAAACCCTAATTGGACAAGAATATGCCTAGGGAGGACGAAAATGACCTAATTGATCATGCAATGACACAAACACACCTATTGGATGCACAAGATTGGTTAAAAACCCTAACTGGACAAGAATATGCCTAGGGAGGACGAAAATGACCTAATTGATCGTCCATTGCCACAAACACACTAATTGGATGCACAAGATTGGTAAAAAACGCTAATTGGACAAGAATATGCCTAGGGAGGACGAAAATGACCTAATTGATCATGCAATGACACAAACACACCTATTGGATGCACAAGAATGGTTAAAAACCCTAACTGGACAAGAATATGCATAGGGAGGACGAAAATGACCTAAATATTAATTCAATGACACAAACAAACTTATTGGATGCACAAGATTGGTTAAAAACCCTAATTGGACAAGAATAAGCCTAGGGAGGACGAAAATGACCTAATTGATCATCCAATGACACAAACACACCTATTGGATGCACAAGATTGGTTAAAAACCCTAATTGGACAAGAATAAGCCTAGGGAGGACGAAAATGACCTAATTGATCATCCAATGACACAAACACACCTATTGGATGCACAAGATTGGTTAAAAACCCTAATTGAACAAGAATATGCATAGGGAGGACGAAAATGACCTAAATATTAATTCAATGACACAAACAAACTTATTGGATGCACAAGATTGGTTAAAAACCCTAATTGGACAAGAATAAGCCTAGGGAGGACGAAAATGACCTAATTGATCATCCAATGACACAAACACACCTATTGGATGCACAAGATTGGTTAAAAACCCTAATTGGACAAGAATATGCCTAGGGAGGATGAATATGACCTAAATGTTAATCCAATAACACAAACGAACTTATTGGATGCACAAGATTGGTTAAAAACCCTAATTGGACAAGAATAAGCCTAGGGAGAACGAAAATGACCTAAATGTTAATCCAATGACACAAATGAACTTATTGGATGCACAATATTGGTTAAAAACCCTAATTGGACAAGAATAAGCCTAGGGAGGACGAAAATGACCTAATTGATCATCCAATGACACAAACACACCTATTGGATGCACAAGATTGGTTAAAAACACTAATTGGACAAGAATAAGCCGAAGGAGGACGAAAATGACCTAATTGATCATCAAATGACACAAACACACCTATTGGATGCACAAGATTGGTTAAAAACCCTAGTTGGACAAGAATATGCCTAGGGAGGACGAAAATGACCTAATTGATGATCCAATGACACAAATGAACTTATTGGATGCACAAGATTGGTTAAAAACCCTAATTGGACAAGAATAAGCATAGGGAGGACGAAAATGACCTAATTGATCATCCAATGACACAAACACACCTATTGGATGCACAAGATTGGTTAAAAACCCTAATTGGACAAGAATATGCCTAGGGAGGATGAAAATGACCTAAATGTTAATCCAATGACACAAGCGAACTTATTGGATGCACAAGATTGGTTAAAAACCCTAATTGGACAAGAATAAGCCTAGGGAGGACGAAAATGACCTAATTGATCATCCAATGACACAAACACACCTATTGGATGCACAAGATTGGTTAAAAACCCTAATTGGACAAGAATATGCCTAGGGAGGACGAAAATGACCTAAATATTAATTCAATGAAACAAACAAACTTATTGGAAGCACAAGATTGGTTAAAAACCCTAATTGGACAAGAATAAGCATAGGGAGGACGAAAATGACCTAATTGATCATCCAATGACACAAACACACCTATTGGATGCACAAGATTGGTTAAAAACCCTAATTGGACAAGAATATGCCAAGGGAGGACGAAAATGACCTAATTGATCATCCAATGAAACAAACACACCTATTGGATGCACAAGATTCGTTAAAAACCCTAACTGGACAAGAATATGCCTAGGGAGGACGAAAATGACCTAATTGATCATCCAATGACACAAACACACCTATTGGATGCACAAGATTGGTTAAAAACCCTAATTGGACAAGAATAAGCCTTGGGAGGACGAAAATGACCTAATTGATCTTCCAATGAAACAAACACATCTATTGGATGCACAAGATTGGTTAAAAACCCTAATTGGACAAGAATAAGCCTAGGGAGGACGAAAATGACCTAATTGATCATCCAATGACACAAACACACCTATTGGATGCACAAGATTGGTTAAAAACCCTAATTGGACAAGAATATGCCAAGGGAGGACGAAAATGACCTAATTGATCATCCAATGACACAAACACACCTATTGGATGCACAAGATCGGTTAAAAACCCTAATTGGACAAGAATAAGCCTTGGGAGGACGAAAATGACCTAATTGATCATCCAATGACACAACTCAACTTATTGGATGCACAAGATTGGTTAGAAACCCTAATTGGACCAGAATAAGCCTAGGGAGGACGAAAATGACCTAATTGATCATCCAATGACACAAACACACCTATTGGATGCACAAGATTGGTTAAAAACCCTAATTGGACAAGAATAAGCCTAGGGAGGACGAAAATGACCTAATTGATCATCCAATGACACAAACACACCTATTGGATGCACAAGATTGGTTAAAAACCCTAATTGGACAAGAATAAGCCTAGGGAGGACGAAAATGACCTAATTGATCATCCAATGACACAAACACATCTATTGGAAGCACAAGATTGGTTAGAAACCCTAGTTGGACAAGAATATGCCTAGGGAGGACGAAAATGACCTAATTGATCATCCAATGACACAAATGAACTTATTGGATGCACAAGATTGCTTAAAAACCCTAATTGGACAAAAATAAGCATAGAAAGGACGAAAATGACCTAATTGATCATCCAATGACACAAACACACCTATTGGATGCACAAGATTGGTTAAAAACCCTAATTGGACAAGAATAAGCCTAGGGAGGACGAAAATGACCTAATTGATCATCCAATGACACAAACACACCTATTGGATGCACAAGATTGGTTAAAAACCCTAATTGGACAAGAATAAGCCTAGGGAGGACGAAAATGACCTAATTGATCATCCAATGACACAAACACACCTATTGGATGCAAAAGATTGGTTAAAAACCCTAATTGGACAAGATGATGCCTACGGAGGACGAAAATGAACTAAATATTAATTCAATGACACAAACAAACTTATTGGATGCACAAGATTGGTTAAAAACACTAATTGGACAAGAATAAGCCTAGGGAGGACGAAAATGAGCTAATTGATCATCCAATGACACAAACACACCTATTGGATGCACAAGATTGGTTAAAAACCCTAATTGGACAAGAATAAGCCTAGGGAGGACGAAAATGACCTAATTGATCATCCAATGACACAAACACACCTATTGGATGCACAAGATTGGTTAAAAACCCTAATTGGACAAGAATATGCCTAGGGAGGACGAAAATGACCTAATTGATCATCCAATGACACAACATACCTATTGGATGCACAAGATTGGTTAAAAACCCTAATTGGACAAGAATATGCCTAGGGAGGACGAAAATGACCTAATTGATCATCCAATGACACAAACACACCTATTGGATGCACAAGATTGGTTAAAAACCCTAATTGGACAAGAATATGCCTAGGGAGGACGAAAATGACCTAAATATTAATTCAATGACATAAACAAACTTATCGAATGCACAAGATTAGTTAAAAACCCTAATTGGACAAGAATAAGCCTAGGGAGAACGAAAATGACCTAATTGATCATCCAATGACACAAACACACCTATTGGATGCACAAGATTGGTTAAAAACCCTAATTGGAAAAGAATATGCCTAGGGAGGAAGAAAATGACCTAAATATTAATTCAATGACACAAACAAAGTTATTGGATGCACAAGATTGGTTAAAAACCCTAATTGGACAAGAATAAGCCTAGGGAGGACGAAAATTACCTAATTGATCATCCAATGACACAAACACACCTATTGGATGCACAAGATTGGTTAAAAACCCTAATTGGGCAAGAATATGCCTAGGGAGGACGAAAATGACCTAAAAATTAATTCAATGACACAAACAAACTTATTGGATGCACAAGATTGGTTAAAAACCCTAATTGGACAAGAATAAGCCTAGGGAGGACGAAAATGACCTAAATGTTAATCCAATGACATAAACTCACCTATTGGATGCACAAGATTGGTTAAAAACCCTAATTGGACAAGAATAAGCCTAGGGAGAACGAAAATGACCTAATTGATCATCCAATGACAGAAACACACCTATTGGATGCACAAGATTGGTTAAAAACCCTAATTGGACAAGAATAAGCCTAGGGAGCACGAAAATGACCTAATTGATCATCCAAAGACACAAATTTCCTATTGGATGCACAAGAATGGTTAAAAACCCTAGTTGGACAAGAATATGCCTAGGGAGGACGAAAATGACCTAATTGATCATCCAATGACACATACACACCTATTGGATGCACAAGATTGGTTAAAAACCCTAATTTGACAAGAATAAGCCTAGGGAGGACGAAAATGACCTAATTGATCATCCAATGACACAAACACACCTATTGGACGCACAAGATTGGTTTAAAACCGTAATTGGACAAGAACATACCTAGGGAGGACGAAAATGACCTAAATGTTAATCCAATGACACAAATGAACTTATTGGATGCACAAGATTGGTTAAAAACCCTAATTGGACAAGAATAAGCCTTCCGAGGACAAAAATGACCTAATTGATCATCCAATGACACAAACACACCTATTGGATGCACAAGACTGGTTAAAAACCCTAATTGGACAAGAATATGCCTAGGAAGGACGAAAAGGACCTAATTGATCATCCAATGACACAAACACACCTATTGGATGCACAAGATTGGTTAAAAACCCTAATTGGACAAGAATAAGCCTAGGGAGGACGAAAATGACCTAATTGATCATCCAATGACACAAACACACCTATTGGATGCACAAGATTGGTTAAAAACCCTAATTGGACAAGTATACGCCTAGGGAGGACGAAAATGACCTAACTATTAATTCAATGACATAAACAAACTTATTGGATGCACAAGATTGGTTAAAAACCCTAATTGGACAAGAATAAGCCTAGGGAGGACGAAAATGACCTAATTGATCATCCAATGACACAAACACACCTATTGGAAGCACAAGATTGGTTAAAAACCCTAATTGGACAAGAATATGCCTAGGGAGGACGAAAATAACCTAAATGTTAATCCAATGACACAAATGAACTTATTGGATGCACAAGATTGGTTAAAAACCCTAATTGGACAAGAATAAGCCTAGAGAGGACGAAAATGACCTAATTGATCATCCAATGACACAAACACACCTATTGGATGCACAATATTGGTTAAAAACACTAATTGGACAAGAATAAGCCTAGGGTGGACGAAAATGACCTAATTGATCATCCAATGACACAAACACACCTATTGGATGCACAAGATTGGTTAAAAACCCTAATTGGACAAGAATAAGCCTAGGGAGGACGAAAATGACCTAATTGATCATCCCATGACACAAACACACCTATTGGATGCACAAGATTGGTTAAAAATCCTAATTGGACAAGAATATGCCTAGGGAGGACGAAAATGACCTAATTGATCTTCCAATGACACAAAAACTCCTATTGGATGCACAAGATTGGTTAAAAACCATAATTGGACAAGAATAAGCATAGGGAGGACGAAAATGACCTAATTGATTATCCAATGACACAAACACACCTATTGGATGCACAACATTGGTTAAAAACCCTAATTGGACAAGAATATACCTAGGGAGGACGAAAATGACCTAAATATTAATTCAATGACACAAACAAACTTATTGGACGCACAAGATTGGTTAAAAACCCTAATTGGACAAGAATAAGCCTAGGGAGGACGAAAATGACCTAATTGATCATCCAATGACACAAACACACCTATTGGATGCACAAGATTGGTTAAAAACCCTAGTTGGACAAGAACATGCTTAGGGAGGACGAAAATGACCTAATTGATCATCCAAAGACACTAATGAACTTATTTGATGCACAAGATTGGTTAAAAACCCTAATTGGACAAGAATAAGCCTAGGGAGGACGAAAATTACCTAATTGATCATCCAATGACACAAACACACCTATTGGATGCACAAGATTGGTTAAAAACCCTAGTTGGACAAGAACATTCCTAGGGAGGACGAAAATGACGTAATTGATCATCCAATGACACTAATGAACTTATTGGATGCACAAGATTGGTTAAAAACCCTAATTGGACAAGAATAAGCCAAGGGAGGACGAAAATGACCTAATTGATCATCCAATGTCACAAACACACCTATTGGATGCACAAGATTGGTTAAAAACCCTAGTTGGACAAGAACATACCTAGGGAGGACGAAAATGACGTAATTGATCATCCAATGACACTAATGAACTTATTGGATGCACAAGATTGGTTAAAAACCCTAATTGGACAAGAATAAGCCTAGGGAGGACGAAAATGACCTAATTGATCATCCAATGTCACAAACACACCTATTGGATGCACAAGATTGGTTAAAAACCCTAGTTGGACAAGAACATGCCTAGGGAGGACGAAAATGACGTAATTGATCATCCAATGACACTAATGAACTTATTGGATGCACAAGATTGGTTAAAAACCCTAATTGGACAAGAATAAGCCTAGGGAGGACGAAAATGACCTAATTGATCATCCAATGATACAAACACACCTATTGGATGCACAAGATTGGTTAAAAACCCTAGTTGGACAAGAACATGCCTAGGGAGGACGAAAATGACCTAATTCATCATCCAATGACACTAATGAACTTATCGGATGCACAAGATTGGTTAAAAACCCTTATTGGACAACAATAAGCCTAGGGAGGACGAAAATGACCTAATTGATCATCCAATGACACAAACACACCTATTGGATGCACAAGATTGGTTAAAAACCCTAACTGGACAAGAATATGCCTAGGGAGGACGAAAATGACCTAATTGATCATCCAATGACACAAACACACCTATTGGATGCACAAGATTGGTTAAAAACCCTAATTGGACAAGAATATGACCAGGAAGGACGAATATGACCTAAATGTTAATCCAATAACACAAATGAACTTATTGGATGCACAAGATTGGTTAAAAACCCTAATTGGACAAGAATCAGCCTAGGGAGAACGAAAATGACCGAAATGTTAATCCAATGACATAACTCAACTTATTGGATGCACAAGATTGGTTAAAAACCCTAATTGGACAAGAATAAGCCTAGGGAGGACGAAAATTACCTAATTGATCATCCAATGATACAAACACACCTATTGGATGCACAAGATTGGTTAAAAACCCTAGTTGGACAAGAATATGCCTAGGGAGGACGAAAATGACCTAATTGATCATCCAATGACACCAATAAACTTATTGGATGCACAAGATTGGTTAAAAACCCTAATTGGACAAGAATAAGCCTAGGGAGGACGAAAATGACCTAATTGATCATCCAATGACACAAACACACCTATTGGATGCACAAGATTGGTTAAAAACCCTAATTGGACAAGCATACGCCTAGGGAGGACGAAAATGACCTAATTGATCATCCAATGACACAAACACACCTATTGGATGCACAAGATTGGTTAAAAACCCTAATTGGACAAGAATAAGCCTAGGGAGGACGAAAATGACCTAATTGATCATCCAATGACACAAACACACCTATTGGATGCACAAGATTGGTTAAAAACCCTAATTGGACAAGAATAAGCCTAGGGAGGACGAAAATGACCTAATTGATCATCCAATGACACAAACACATCTATTGGAAGCACAAGATTGGTTAGAAACCCTAGTTGGACAAGAATATGCCTAGGGAGGACGAAAATGACCTAATTGATCATCCAATGACACAAATGAACTTATTGGATGCACAAGATTGCTTAAAAACCCTAATTGGACAAAAATAAGCATAGAAAGGACGAAAATGACCTAATTGATCATCCAATGACACAAACACACCTATTGGATGCACAAGATTGGTTAAAAACCCTAATTGGACAAGAATAAGCCTAGGGAGGACGAAAATGACCTAATTGATCATCCAATGACACAAACACACCTATTGGATGCACAAGATTGGTTAAAAACCCTAATTGGACAAGAATAAGCCTAGGGAGGACGAAAATGACCTAATTGATCATCCAATGACACAAACACACCTATTGGATGCACTAGATTGGTTTAAAACCCTAGTTGGACAAGAATATGCATAGGGAGGACGAAAATGACCTAATTGATCATCCAATGACACAAATGAACTTATTGGATGCACAAGATTGGTTAAAAACCCTAATTGGACAAGAATAAGCCTAGGGAGGACGAAAATGACCTAATTGATCATCCAATGACACAAACACACCTATTGGATGCACAAGATTGGTTAAAAACCCTAATTGGACTAGAATATGCCTAGGGAGGAGGAAAATGACCTAAATATTAATTCAATGACACAAACAAAGTTATTGGATGCACAAGATTGGTTAAAAACCCTAATTGGACAAGAATAAGCCTAGGGAGGACGAAAATGACATAATTGATCATCCAATGACACAAACACACCTATTGGATGCACAAGATTGGTTAAAAATCCTAATTGGACAAGAATATCCCTAGGGAGGACGAAAATGACCTAATTGATCATCCAATGACACAAACACACCTATTGGATGCACAAGATTGGTTAAAAACCATAATTGGACAAGAATAAGCCTAGGGAGGACGAAAATGAACTAATTGATCATCCAATGACACTAATGAACTTATTGGATGCACAAGATTGGTTAAAAACCCTAATTGGACAAGAATATGCCTAGGGAGGACGAAAATGACCTAAATATTAATTCAATGACACAAACAAACTTATTGGATGCACAAGATTGGTTAAAAACCCTAGTTGGACAAGAATAAGCCTAGGGAGGACGAAAATGACCTAATTGATCATCCAATGACACAAACACACCTATTGGATGCACAAGATTGGTTAAAAACCCTAGTTGGACAAGAACATGCCTAAACAGCACGAAAATGACCTAATTGATCATCCAATGACACTAATGAACTTATTGGATGCACAAGTTTGGTTAAAAACCTTAATTGGACAAGAATAAGCCTAGGGAGGACGAAAATGACCTAATTGATCATCCAATGACACAAATGAACTTATTGGATGCACAAGATTGGTTAAAAACCCTAATTGGACAAGAATAAGCCTAGGGAGGACGAAAATGACCTAATTGATCATCCAATGACACAAACACACCTATTGGATGCACAAGATTGGTTAAAAACCCTAATTGGACAAGAATAAGCCTAGGGAGGACGAAAATGACCTAATTGATCATCCAATGACACAAACACACCTATTGGATGCACAAGATTGGTTAAAAACCCTAATTGGATAAGAATATGCCTAAGGAGGACGAAAATGACCTAAATATTAATTCAATGACATAAACAAACTTATTGGATGAACAAAATTGGTTAAAAACCCTAATTGGACAAGAATATGCCTAGGGAGGACGACAATGACCTAATTGATCATCCAATGACACAAACACACCTATTGGATGCACAAAATTGGTTAAAAACCCTAATTGGACAAGAATATGCCTAGGGAGGACGAAAATGACCTAAATATTAGTTCAATGAAACAAACAAACTTAT
>JBBPBR010001019.1:23311-42990 GCA_037974775.1 Cicer pinnatifidum
CAATGACACAAACAAACTTATTGGATGCACAAGATTGGTTAAAAACCCTAATTGGACAAGAATATGCCTAGGGAGGACGAAAATGACCTAAATATTAATTCAATGACACAAACAAAGTTATTGGATGCACAAGATTGGTTAAAAATCGTAATTGGACAAGAATAAGCCTAGGGAGGACGAACATGACCTAATTGATCATCCAATGACACAAACACACCTATTGGATGCACAAGATTGGTTAAAAACCCTAATTGGACAAGAATAAGCCTAGGGAGGACGAAAATGACCTAATTGATCATCCAATGACACAAACACACCTATTGGATGCACAAGATTGGTTAAAAACCCTAATTGGACAAGAATAAGCCTAGGGAGGACGAAAATGACCTAATTGATCATCCAATGACACAAACACACCTATTGGATGCATAAGATTGGTTAAAAACCCTAATTGGACAAGAATAAGCTTAGGGAGGACGAAAAATGACCTAATTGATCATCCAATGACACAAACACACCTATTGGATGCACAAGATTGGTTAAAAACCCTAATTGGACAAGAATAAGCCTAGGGAGGACGAAAATGACCTAATTGATCATCCAATGACACAAACACACCTATTGGATGCACAAGATTGGTTAAAAACCCTAATTGGACAAGAATAAGCCTAGGGAGGACGAAAATGACCTAATTGATCATCCAATGACACAAACACACCTATTGGATGCACAAGATTGGTTAAAAACCCTAATTGGACAAGAATAAGCCTAGGGAGAATGAAAATGACCTTAATGTTAATCCAATGACACAACTCAACTTATTGGATGCACAAGATTGGTTAAAAACCCTAATTGGACAAGAATAAGCCTAGGGAGGACGAAAATGACCTAATTGATCATCCAATGACACAAACACACCTATTGGATGCACAAGATTGGTTAAAAACCCTAATTGGACAAGAAAATGCCTAGGGAGGACGAAAATGATCTAATTGATCATCCAATGACACAAATGAACTTATTGGATGCACAAGATTGGTTAAAGACCCTAATTGGACAAGAATAGGCCTAGGGAGGACGAAAATGACCTAATTGATCATCCAATGACACAAACACACCTATTGGATGCACAAGATTGGTTAAAAACCCTAATTGGACAAGAATATGCCTAGGGAGGACGAATATGACCTAAATGTTAATCCAATAACACAAATGAACTTATAGGATGCACAGTTTGGTTAAAAACCCTAATTGGACAAGAATAAGCCTAGGGAGAACGAAAATGACCTAATTGACCATCCAATGACACAAACACACCTATTGGATGCACAAGATTGGTTAAAAACCCTAATTGGACAAGAATAAGCCTAGGGAGGACGAAAATGACCTAATTGATCATCCAATGACACAAACACACCTATTGGATGCACAAGATTGGTTAAAAACCCTAATTGGACAAGAATATGCCTAGGGAGGACGAAAATGACCTAAATGTTAATCCAATGACACAACTCAACCTATTGGATGCACAAGATTGGTTAAAAACCCTAATTGGACAAGAATAAGCCTAGGGAGGACGATAAATGACCTAATTGATCATCCAATGACACAAACACACCTATTGGATGCACAAGATTGGTTAAAAACCCTAATTGGACAAGAATAAGCCTAGGGAGGACGAAAATGACCTAATTGATCATCCAATGACACAAACACACCTATTGGATGCACAAGATTGGTTAAAAACCCTAATTGGACAAGAATAAGCCTAGGGAGGATGAAAATAACTTAATTGATCATCCAATGAAACAAACCCACCTATTGGATGCACAAGATTGGTTAAAAACCCTAATTGGACAAGAATATGCCTAGGGAGGACGAAAATGACATAAATGTTAATCCAATGACACAAATGAACTTATTGGATGCACAAGATTGGTTAAAAACCCTAATTGGACAATAATAAGCCTAGGGAGGACGAAAATGACCTAATTGATCATCCAATGACACAAACACACCTATTGGATGCACAAAATTGGTTAAAAACCCTAATTGGACAAGAATATGCCTAGGGAGGACGAAAATGACCTAAATATTAGTTCAATGAAACAAACAAACTTATTGGATGCACAAGATTGGTTAAAAACCCTAATTGGACAAGAATAAGCATAGGGAGGACGGAAATGACCTAATTGATCTTCCAATGACACAAACACACCTATTGGATGCACAAGATTGGTTAAAAACCCTAATTGGACAAGAATATGCCTAGGGAGGACGAAAATGACCTAAATGTTAATCCAATGACACAAATTAACTTATTGGATGCACAAGATTGGTTAAAAACCCTAATTGGACAAGAATAAGCCTAGGGAGGACGAAAATGACCTAATTGATCATCCAATGACACAAACACACCTATTGGATGCACAAGATTGGTTAAAAACCCTAATAGGACAAGAATATGCCTAGGGAGGACGAAAATGACCTAAATATTAGTTCAATGAAACAAACAAACTTATTGGATGCACAAGATTGGTTAAAAACCCTAATTGGACAAGAATAAGCATAGGGAGGACGAAAATGACCTAATTGATCATCCAATGACACAAACACACCTATTGGATGCACAAGATTGGTTAAAAACCCTAATTGGACAAGAATATGCCTAGGGAGGACGAAAATGACCTAAATGTTAATCCAATGACACAAATTAACTTATTGGATGCATAAGATTGGTTAAAAACCCTAATTGGACGAGAATAAGCCTAGGGAGGACGAAAATGACCTAATTGATCATCCAATGACACAAACACACCTATTGGATGCACAAGATTGGTTAAAAACCCTAACTGGACAAGAATATGCCTAGGGAGGACGAAAATGACCTAATTGATCATCCAATGACACAAACACACCTATTGGATGCACAAGATTGGTTAAAAACCCTAATTGGACAAGAATAAGCCTAGGGAGGACGAAAATGACCTAATTGATCATCCAATGACACAAACACACCTATTGGATGCACAAGACTGGTTAAAAACCCTATTTGGACAAGAATAAGCCTAGGGAGGACGAAAATGACCTAATTGATCATCCAATGACACAAACACACCTATTGGATGCACAAGACTGGTTAAAAACCCTAATTGGACAAGAATATGCCTAGGGAGGACGAAAATGACCTAATTGATCATCCTATGACACAAATGAACTTATTGGATGCACAAGATTGGTTAAAAACCCTAATTGGACAAGAATAAGCCTAGGGAGGACGAAAATGACCTAATTGATCATCCAATGACACAAACACACCTATTGGATGCACAAGATTGGTTAAAAACCCTAATTGGACAAGAATATGCCTAGGGAGGACGAAAATGACCTAAATGTTAATCCAATGACACAAATGAACTTATTGGATGCAGAAGATTGGTTAAAAACCCTAATTGGACAAGAATAAGCCTTCGGAGGATGAAAATGACCTAATTAATCATCCAATGACACAAACACACCTATTGGATGCAAAAGACTAGTTAAAAACCCTAATTGGACAAGAATATGCCTAGGAAGGACGAAAATGACCTAATTGATCATCCAATGACACAAACACACCTATTGGATGCACAAGATTGGTTAAAAACCCTAATTGGACAAGAATAAGCCTAGGGAGGACGAAAATGACCTAATTGATCATCCAATGACACAAACACACCTATTGGATGCACAAGATTGGTTAAAAACGCTAATTGGACAAGAATATGCCTAGGGAGGACGAAATTGACCTAAATTGATCATCCAATGACACAAACACACCTATTGGATGCACAAGATTGGTTAAAAACCCTAATTGGACAAGAATATGCCTAGGGAGGACGAAAATGACCTAAATGTTAATCCAATGACACAAATGAACTTATTGGATGCACAAGATTGGTTAAAAACCCTAATAGGACAAGAATAAGCCTAGGGAGGACTGAAATGACCTAATTGATCATCCAATGACACAAACACACCTATTGGATGCACAAGATTGGTTAAAAACCCTAATTGGACAAGAATAAGCCTAGGGAGGACGAAAATGACCTAATTGATCATCCAATGACACAAACACACCTATTGGATGCACAAGATTGGATAAAAACTATAATTGGACAAGAATAAGCCTAGGGAGGACGAAAATGACATAATTGATCATCCAATGACACAAACACACCTATTGGATGCACAAGATTGGTTAAAAACCCTAATTGGACAAGAATATGCCTAGGGAGGACGAAAATGACCTAAATATTAATTCAATGACACAATCAAAGTTATTGGATGCACAAGATTGGTTAAAAACCTTAATTGGACAAGAATAAGCCTAGGGAGGAAGAAAATGACCTAATTGATCATCCAATGACACAAACACACCTATTGGATGCACAAGATTGGTTAAAAACCCTAATTGGACAAGAATAAGCCTAGGGAGGACGAAAATGACCTAATTGATCATCCAATGACACAAACACACCTATTGGATGCACAAGATTGGTTAAAAACCCTAATTGGACAAGAATAAGCCTAGGGAGGACGAAAATGACCTAATTGATCATCCAATGACACAAACACACCTATTGGATGCACAAGATTGGTTTAAAACCCTAGTTGGACAAGAATATGCCTAGTAAGGACGAAAATGACCTAATTGATCATCCAATGACACAAATGAACTTATTGGATGCACAAGATTGGTTAAAAACCCTAATTGGACAAGAATAAGCCTAGGGAGGACGAAAATGACCTAATTGATCATCCAATGACACAAACACACCTATTGGATGCACAAGATTGGTTAAAAACCCTAATTGGACAAGAATAAGCCTAGGGAGGACGAAAATGACCTAATTGATCATCCAATGACACAAACACACCTATTGGATGCACAAGATTTGTTTAAAACCCTAGTTGGACAAGATTATGCCTAGGAAGGACGAAAATGACCTAATTGATCATCCAATGACACAAATGAACTTATTGGATGCACAAGATTGGTTAAAAACCCTAATTGGACAAGAATAAGCCTAGGGAGGACGAAAATGACCTAATTGATCATCCAATGACACAAACACACCTATTGGATGCACAAGATTGGTTAAAAACCCTAATTGGACAAGAATAAGCCTAGGGAGGACGAAAATGACCTAATTGATCATCCAATGACACAAACACACCTATTGGATGCACAAGATTGGTTAAAAACCCTAATTGGACAAGAATAAGCCTAGGGAGGACGAAAATGACCTAATTGATCATCCAATGACACAAACACATCTATTGGAAGCACAAGATTGGTTAGAAACCCTAGTTGGACAAGAATATGCCTAGGGAGGACGAAAATGACCTAATTGATCATCCAATGACACAAATGAACTTATTGGATGCACAAGATTGCTTAAAAACCCTAATTGGACAAAAATAAGCATAGAAAGGACGAAAATGACCTAATTGATCATCCAATGACACAAACACACCTATTGGATGCACAAGATTGGTTAAAAACCCTAATTGGACAAGAATAAGCCTAGGGAGGACGAAAATGACCTAATTGATCATCCAATGACACAAACACACCTATTGGATGCACAAGATTGGTTAAAAACCCTAATTGGACAAGAATAAGCCTAGGGAGGACGAAAATGACCTAATTGATCATCCAATGACACAAACACACCTATTGGATGCATAAGATTGGTTAAAAACCCTAATTGGACAAGAATAAGCTTAGGGAGGACGAAAAATGACCTAATTGATCATCCAATGACACAAACACACCTATTGGATGCACAAGATTGGTTAAAAACCCTAATTGGACAAGAATAAGCCTAGGGAGGACGAAAATGACCTAATTGATCATCCAATGACACAAACACACCTATTGGATGCACAAGATTGGTTTAAAACCATAGTTGGACAAGAATATGCCTAGGGAGGACGAAAATGACGTAATTGATCATCCAATGACACAAACACACCTATTGGATGCCCAAGATTGGTTAAAAATCCTAGTTGGACAAGAACAAGCCTAGGGAGGACGTAAATGACCTAATTGATCATCCAATGACACTAATGAACTTATTGGATGCACAAGATTGGTTAAAAACCCTAATTGGACAAGAATATGCCTAGGGAGGACGAAAATGACCTAATTGATCATCTAATGACACAAACACACCTATTGGATGCACAAGATTGGTTAAAAATCCTAATTGGACAAGAATATGCCTAGGGAGGACGAATATGACCTACATGTTAATCCAATAACACAAATGAACTTATTGGATGCACAAGATTGGTTAAAAACCCTAATTGGACAAGAATAAGCCTAGGGAGAACGAAAATGACCTAATTGATCATCCAATGACACAAACACACCTATTGGATGCACAAGATTGGTTAAAAACCCTAATTGGACAAGAATAAGCCTAGGGAGGACGAAAATGACCTAATTGATCATCCAATGACACAAACACACCTATTGGATGCACAAGATCGATTAATAACCCTAATTGGACAAGAATATGCCTAGGGAGGACGAAAATGACCTAATTGATCATCCAATGACACAAACACACCTATTGGATGCACAAGATTGGTTAAAAACCCTAATTGGACAAGAATATGCCTAGGGAGGACGAATATGACCTAAATGTTAATCCAATAACACAAATGAACTTATTGGACGCACAAGATTGGTTAAAAACCCAAATTGCACAAGAATAAGCCTAGGGAGGACGAAAATGACCTAATTGATCATCCAATGACACAAACACACCTATTGGAGGCACAAGCTTGGTTGAAAACCCTAGTTGGACAAGAATAAGCCTAGGGAGGACGAAAATGACCTAATTGATCATCCGATGACACAAATGAACTTATTGGATGCACAAGATTGGTTAAAAACCCTAATTGGACAAGAATAAGCCTAGGGAGGACGAAAATGACCTAATTGATCATCGAATGACACAAACACACCTATTGGATGCACAAGATTGGTTAAAAACCCTAATTGGACAAGAATATGCTTAGGGAAGACGAAAATGACCTTAATGTTAATTCAATGTCACAAATGAACTTATTGGATGCACAAGATTGGTTAAAAACCCTAATTGGACAAGAATAAGCCTAGGGAGGATGAAAATGCCCTAATTGATCATCCAATGACACAAACACACCTATTGGATGCACAAGATTGGTTAAAAACCCTAATTGGACAAGAATAAGCCTAGGGAGGACGAAAATGACCTAATTGATCATCCAATGACACAAACACACCTATTGGATGCACAAGATTGGTTAAAAACCCTAATTGGACAAGAATAAGCCTAGGGAGGACGAAAATGACCTAATTGATCATCCAATGACACAAACACACCTATTGGATGCACAAGATTGGTTAAAAACCCTAATTGGACAAGAATATGCCTAGGGAGGACGAAAATGACCTAAATGTTAATCCAATGACACAAATGAACTTATTGGATGCACAAGATTGGTTAAAAACCTAATTCGACAAAAATAAGCCTAGGGAGAATGAAAATGACCTAAATATTAATCCAATGACACAACTCAACTTATTGGATGCACAAGATTGGTTAAAAACCCTAATTGGACAAGAATAACCCTAGGGAGGACGAAAATGACCTAATTGATCATCCAATGACACAAACACACCTATTGGATGCACAAGATTGGTTAAAAACCCTAATTGGACAAGAATAAGCCTAGGGAGGACGAAAATGACCTAATTGATCATCCAATGACACAAACACACCTATTTGATGGACAAGATTGGTTAAAAACCCTAATTGGACAAGAATAAGCCTAGGGAGGACGAAAATGACCTAATTGATCATCCAATGACACAAACACACCTATTAGATGCACAAGATTGGTTAAAAACCCTAATTGGACAAGAATATGCCTAGGGAGGAGGAAAATGACCTAAATATTAATTCAATGACACAAACAAAGTTATTGGATGCACAAGATTGGTTAAAAACCCAAATTGGACAAGAATAACCCTAGGGAGGACGAAAATGACCTAATTGATCATCCAATGGCACAAACACACCTATTGGATGCACAAGATTGGTTAAAAATCCTAATTGGGCAAGAATAAGCCTAGGGAGGACGAAAATGACCTAATTGATCATCCAATGACACAAATGAACTTATTGGATGCACAAGATTGGTTAAAAACCCTAATTGGACAAGAATAAGCCTAGGGAGGACGAAAATGACCTAATTGATCATCCAATGACACAAACACACCTATTGGATGCACAAGATTGGTTAAAAACCCTAATTGGACAAGAATAAGCCTAGGGAGGACGAAAATGACCTAATTGATCATCCAATGACACAAACACACCTATTGGATGCACAAGATTGGTTAAAAACCCTAATTGGACAAGAATAAGCCTAGGGAGGACGAAAATGACCTAATTGATCATCCAATGACACAAACACACCTATTGGATGCACAAGATTGGTTTAAAACCCTAGTTGATCAAGAATATGCCTAGGAAGGACGAAAATGACCTAATTGATCATCCAATGACACAAATGAACTTATTGGATGCACAAGATTGGTTAAAAACCCTAATTGGACAAGAATAAGCCTAGGGAGGACGAAAATGACCTAATTGATCATCCAATGACACAAACACACCTATTGGATGCACAAGATTGGTTAAAAACCCTAATTGGACAAGAATAAGCCTAGGGAGGACGAAAATGACCTAATTGATCATCCAATGACACAAACACACCTATTGGATGCACAAGATTGGTTAAAAACCCTAATTGGACAAGAATAAGCCTAGGGAGGACGAAAATGACCTAATTGATCATCCAATGACACAAACACATCTATTGGAAGCACAAGATTGGTTAGAAACCCTAGTTGGACAAGAATATGCCTAGGGAGGACGAAAATGACCTAATTGATCATCCAATGACACAAATGAACTTATTGGATGCACAAGATTGCTTAAAAACCCTAATTGGACAAAAATAAGCATAGAAAGGACGAAAATGACCTAATTGATCATCCAATGACACAAACACACCTATTGGATGCACAAGATTGGTTAAAAACCCTAATTGGACAAGAATAAGCCTAGGGAGGACGAAAATGACCTAATTGATCATCCAATGACACAAACACACCTATTGGATGCACAAGATTGGTTAAAAACCCTAATTGGACAAGAATAAGCCTAGGGAGGACGAAAATGACCTAATTGATCATCCAATGACACAAACACACCTATTGGATGCACAAGATTGGTTAGAAACCCTAATTGGACAAGAATAAGCCTAGGGAGGACGAAAATGACCAAAATGTTAATCCAATGACACAAATGAACTTATTGGATGCACAAGATTGGTTAGAAACCCTAATTGGACAAGAATATGCCTAAGGAGGACGAAAGTGACCTAAATTTTAATCCAATGACACAAATGAACTTATTGGATGCACAAGATTGGTTAAAAACCCTAATTGGACAAGAATAAGCCTAGGGAGGACGAAAATGACCTAATTGATCATCCAATGACACAAACACACCTATTGGATGCACAAGATTGGTTAAAAACCCTAATTGGACAAGAATAAGCCTAGGGAGGACGAAAATGACCTAAATATTAATCCAATGACACAACTCAACTTATTGGATGCACAAGATTGGTTAAAAACCCTATTGGGCAAGAATAAGCCTAGGGAGGACGAAAATGACGTAATTGATCATCCAATGACACAAACACACCTATTGGATGCACAAGATTGGTTAAAAACCCTAATTGGACAAGAATAAGCCTAGGGAGGACGAAAATGACCTAATTGATCATCCAATGACACAAACACACCTATTGGATGCACAAGATTGGTTAAAAACCCTAATTGGACAAGAATATGCCTAGGGAGGACGAAAATGACCTAAATATTAATTCAATGACACAAACAAAGTTATTGGATGCAAAGATTGGTTAAAAACCCTAATTGGACAAGAATAAGCCTAGGGAGGACGAAAATGACCTAATTGATCATCCAATGACACAAACACACCTATTGGATGCACAAGATTGGTTAAAAACCCTAATTGGACAAGAATAAGCCTAGGGAGGACGAAAATGACCTAATTGATCATCCAATGACACAAACACACCTATTGGATGCACAAGATTGGTTAAAAACCCTAATTGGACAAGAATATGCCTAGGGAGGACGAAAATGACCTAAATATTAATTCAATGACACAAACAAAGTTATTGGATGCACAAGATTGATTAAAAACCCTAATTTGACAAGAATAAGTGTAGGTAGGATGAAAATGACCTAATTGATCATCCAATGACACAAACACACCTATTGGATGCACAAGATTGGTTAAAAACCCTAATTGGACAAGAATAAGCCTAGGGAGGACGAAAATGACCTAATTGATCATCCAATGACACAAACACACCTATTGGATGCACAAGATTGGTTAAAAACCCTAATTGGACAAGAATATGCCTAGGGAGGACGAAAATGACCTAAATGTTAATCCAATGACACAAATGAACTTATTGGATGATCAAGATTGCTTAAAAACCCTAATTGGACAAGAATATGCCTAGGGAGGACGAAAATGACCTAATTGATCATCCAATGACACAAACACACCTATTGGATGCACAAGATTGGTTAAAAACCCTAACTGGACAAGAATATGCCTAGGGAGGACGAAAATGACCTAATTGATCATCCAATGACACAAATGAACTTATTGGATGCACAAGATTGGTTAAAAACCCTAATTGGACAAGAATAAGCCTAGGGAGGACGAAAATGACCTAATTGATCATCCAATGACACAAACACACCTATTGGATGCACAAGATTGGTTAAAAACCCTAATTGGACAAGAATATGCCTAGGGAGGACGAAAATGACCTAAATGTTAATCCAATGACACAAATGAACTTATTGGATGCACAAGATTGGTTAAAAACCCTAATTGGACAAGAATAAGCCTAGGGAGAACGATAATGACTTAATCGATCATCCAATGACACAAACACACCTATTGGATGCACAAGATTGGTTAAAAACCCTAATTGGATTAGAATATGCATAGGGAGGACGAAAATGACCTAAATATTAATTCAATGACACAAACAAACTTATTCGATGCACAAGATTGGTTAAAAACCCTAATTGGACAAGAATAAGCGTAGGGAGGACGAAAATGACCTAATTGATCATCCAATGACACAAACACACCTATTGGATGCACAAGATTGGTTAAAAACCCTAATTGGACAAGAATAGGCCTAGGGAGAACAAAATGACCTAATTGATCATCCAATGACACAAACACACCTATTGGATGCACAAGATTGGTTAAAAACCCATTGGATGCACAATATTGGTCTAAAACTCTAATTGGACAAGAATATGCCTAGGGAGGACGAAAATGACCTAAATGTTAATCCAATGACACAAACACACCTATTGGATGCACAAGATTGGTTAAAAATCCTAATTGGACAAGAATAAGCCTAGGGAGGACGAAAATGACCTAATTGATCATCCAATGACACAAACACACCTATTGGATGCACAAGATTGGTTAAAAACCCTAATTGGACAAAAATAAGCCTAGGGAGGACGAAAATAACCTAATTGATCATCCAATGACACAAATGAACTTATTGGATGCACAAGATTAGTTAAAAACCCTAATTGGACAAGAATAAGCCTAGGGAGGTCGAAAATGACCTAACTGATCATCCAATGACACAAACACACCTATTGGATGCTCAAGATTGGTTAAAAACCCTAATTGGACAAGAATAAGCCTAGGGAGGACGAAAATGAGCTAATTGATCATCCAATGACACAAACACACCTATTGGATGCACAAGATTGGTTAAAAACCCTAATTGGACAAGAATAAGCCTAGGGAGGACGAAAATGACCTAATTGATCATCCAATGACACAAACACACCTATTGGATGCACAAGATTGGTTAGAAACCCTAATTGGACAAGAATAAGCCTAGGGAGGACAAAAATGAACTAATTGATCATCCAATGACACAAACACACCTATTGGATGCACAAGATTGGTTAAAAACCCTAATTGGACAAGAATAAGCCTAGGGAGGACGAAAATGACCTAATTGATCATCCAATGACACAAACACACCTATTGGATGCACAAGATTGGTTAAAAACCCTAATTGGACAAGAATAAGCCTAGGGAGGACGAAAATGACCTAATTGATCATCCAATGACACAAACACCCCTATTGGATACACAAGATTGGTTAAAAACCCTAATTGGACAAGAATAAGCCTAGGGAGGACGAAAATGACCTAATTGATCATCCAATGACACAAACACACCTATTGGATGCACAAGATTGGTTAAAAACCCTAATTGGACAAGAATATGCCTAGGGAGGACGAAAATGACCTAAATGTTAATCCAATGACACAAATGAACTTATTGGATGCACAAGATTGGATATAAACCCTAACTGGACAAGAATAAGCCTAGGGAGGACGAAAATGACCTAATTGATCATCCAATGACACAAACACACCTATTGGATGCACAAGATTGGTTAAAAACCCTAATTGGACAAGAATATGCCTAGGGAGGACGAATATGACCTAAATGTTAATCCAATAACACAAATGAATTTATTGGATGCACAAGATTGGTTAAAAACCCTAATTGGACAAGAATATGCCTAGGGAGGACGAAAATGACCTAAATGTTAATCCAATGACACAAATGAACTTTATTGGATGCACAAGATTGGTTAAAAACCCTAATTGGACAAGAATAAGCCTAGGGAGGACGAAAATGACCTAATTGATCATCCAATGACACAAACACACATATTGGATGCACAAGATTGGTTAAAAACCCTAATTGGACAAGAATATGCCTAGGGAGGACCAAAATGACCTAAATGTTAATCCAATGACACAAATGAACTTATTGGATGCACAAGATTGGTTAAAAACCCTAATTGGACAAGAATAAGCCTAGGGAGGACAAAAATGACCTAACTGATCATCCAATGACAGAAACACACCTATTGGATGCACAAGATTGGTTAAAAACCCTAATTGGACAAGAATATACCTTGGGAGGACGAAAATGACCTAAATATTAATTCAATGACACAAACAAACTTATTGGATGCACAAGATTGGTTAAAAACCCTAATTGGACAAGAATAAGCCTAGGGAGGACGAAAATGACCTAATTGATCATCCAATGACACAAACACACCTATTGGATGCACAAGATTGGTTAAAAACCCTAGTTGGACAAGAACATGCCTAGGGAGGACGAAGATGACCTAATTGATCATCCAATGAAACCAATGAACTTATTGGATGCACAAGATTGGTTAAAAACCCTAATTGGAAAAGAATAAGCCTAGGGAGGACGAAAATGACCTAATTGATCATCCAATGACACAAACACACCTATTGGATGCACAAGATTGGTTAAAAACCCTAACTGGACAAGAATATGCCTAGGGATGACGAAAATGACCTAATTGATCATCCAATGACACAAACACACCTATTGGATGCACAAGATTGGTTAAAAACCCTAATTGGACAAGAATATGCCTAGGGAAGACGAATATGACCTAAATGTTAATCCAATAACACAAATGAACTTATTGGATGCACAAGATTGGTTAAAAACCCTAATTGGACAAGAATAAGCCTAGGGAGAACGAAAATGACCTAAATGTTAATCCAATGACACAACTCAACTTATTGGATGCACAAGATTGGTTAAAAACCCTAATTGGACAAGAATAAGCCTAGGGAGGACGAAAATGACCTATCTGATCATCCAATGACACAAACACACCTATTAGAAGCACAAGTTAGGTTAAAAACCCTAGTTGGACAAGAACATGCCTAGGGAGGACGAAAATGACCTAATTGATCATCCAATGACACTAATGAACTTATTGGATGCACAAGATTGGTTAAAAACCCTAATTGGACAAGAATAAGCCTGGGGAGGACGAAAATGACCTAATTGATCATCCAATGACACAAACACACCTATTGGATGCACAAGATTGGTTAAAAACCCTAGTTGGACAAGAACATGCCTAGGGAGGACGAAAATGACCTAATTGATCATCCAATGAAACTAATGAACTTATTGGATGCACAAGATTGGTTAAAAACCCTAATTGGACAAGAATATGCCTAGGGAGGACGAAAATGACCTAATTGATCATCCAATGACACAAACACACCTATTGGATGCACAAGATTGGTTAAAAACCCTAATTGGACAAGAATATGCCTAGGGAGGACGAAAATGGCCTAAATGTTAATCCAATGACACAAATGAACTTATTGGAACCACAAGATTGCTTAAAAACCATAATTGGACAATAATAAGCCTAAGGAGGACGAAAATGACCTAATTGATCATCCAATGACACAAACACACCTATTGGATGCACAAGATTGGTTAAAAACCCTAATTGGACAAGAATATGCCTAGGGAGGACGAAAATGACCTAAATATTAATTCAATGACACAAAAAAAGTTATTGGATGCACATGATTGGTTAAAAACCCTAATTGGACAAGAATAAGCCTAGGGAGAACGAAAATGACCTAAATGTTAATCCAATGACACAACTCAACTTATTGGATGCACAAGATTGGTTAAAAACCCTAATTGGACAAGAATATGCCTAGGGAGGACGAAAATGACCTAATTGATCATCCAATAATACAAACACACCTATTGGATGCACAAGATTGGTTAAAAACCCTAGTTGGACAAGAACATGCCTAGGGAGGACGAAAATGACCTAATTGATCATCCAATGACACTAATGAACTTATTGGATGCACAAGATTGGTTAAAAACCCTAATTGGACAAGAATAAGCCTAGGGAGGGCGAAAATGACCTAATTGATGATCCGATGACACAAAAACACCTATTGGATGCACAAGATTGGTTAAAAACCCTAACTGGACAAGAATATGCCTAGGTAGGACGAAAATGACCTAATTGATCATCCAATGACACAAACACACCTATTGGATGCACAAGATTGGTTAGAACCCCTAATTGGACAAGAATATGCCTAGGGAGGACGAAAATGACCTAAATGTTAATCCAATGACACAAATGAACTTATTGGATTCACAAGATTGGTTAAAAACCCTAATTGGACAAGAATAAGCCTAGGGAGGACGAAAATGACCTAATTGATCATCCAATGACACAAACACACCTACTGGATGCACAAGATTGGTTAAAAACCCTAATTGGACAAGAATATGTCTAGGGAGGACGAAAATGACCTAAATATTAATTCAATGACACAAACAAACTTATTGGATGCACAAGATTGGTTAAAAACCCTAATTGGACAAGAATAAGCCTAGGGAGGACGAAAATGACCTAATTGATCATCCAATGACACAAACACACCTATTGGATGCACAAGATTGGTTAAAAACCCTAGTTGGACAAGAACATGCCTAGGGAGGACGAAAATGACCTAATTGATCATCCAATGACAATAATGAACTTATTGGATGCACAAGATTGGTTATAAACCCTAATTGGACAAGAATAAGCCTAGGGAGGACGAAAATGACCTAATTGATCATCCAATGACACAAACACACCTATTGGATGCACAAGATTGGTTAAAAACCCTAACTGGACAAGAATATCCCTAGGGAGGACGAAAATGACCTAATTGATCATCCAATGACACAAATTAACTTATTGGATGCACAAGATTGGTTAAAAACCCTAATTGGACAAGAATAAGCCTAGGGAGGACGAAAATGACCTAATTGATCATCCAATGACACAAACACACCTATTGGATGCACAAGATTGGTTAAAAACCCTAGTTGGACAAGAACATGCCTAGGGAGGACGAAAATGACCTAATTGATCATCCAATAACCCAAACACACCTATTGGATGCACAAGATTGGTTAAAAACCATAATTGGACAAGAATAAGCCTAGGGAGGACGAAAATGACCTAATTGATCATCCAATGACACAAACACACCTATTGGATGCACAAGATTGGTTAAAAATCCTAATTGGTCAAGAATATGCCTAGGGAGGACGAAAATGACGTAAGTATTAATTCAATGACACAAACAAACTTATCGGATGCACAAGATTGGTTAAAAACCCTAATTGGACAAGAATAAGCCTAGGGAGGACGAAAATGACCTAATTGATCATCCAATGACACAAACACACCTATTAGATGCACAAGATTGGTTAAAAACCCTAATTGGACAAGAATAAGCCTAGGGAGGACGAAAATGACCTAATTGATCATCCAACGACACAAACACACCTATTGGATGCACAAGATTGGTTAAAAACCCTAATTGGAGAAGAATAAGCCTAGGGAGGACGAAAATGACGTAAATGTTAATCCAATGACACAACTCAACTTATTGGATGCACAAGATTGGTTAAAAACCCTAATTGGACTAGAATAAGCCTAGGGAGGACGAAAATGACCTAATTGATCATCCAATGACACAAACACACCTATTGGATGCACAAGATTGGTTAAAAACCCTAATTGGACAAGAATATGCCTAGGGAGGACGAAAATGACCTAAATATTAATTCAATGACACAAACAATCTTATCGGATGCACAAGATTGGTTAAAAACCCTAATTGGACAAGAATATGCCTAGGGAGGACGAAAATGACCTAATTGATCATCCAATGACACAAACACACCTATTGGATGCACAAGATTGGTTAAAAACCCTAATTTGACAAGAATAAGCCTAGGGAGGACGAAAATGACTTAATTGATCATCCAATGACACAAACACACCTATTGGATGCACAAGATTGGTTAAAAACCCTAATTGGACAAGAATAAGCCTAGGGAGGACGAAAATGACCTAATTGATCATCCAATGACACAAACACACCTATTGGATGCACAAGATTGGTTAAAAACCCTAATTTGACTAGAATAAGCCTAGGGTGGACAAAAATGACCTAATTGATCATCCATTGCCACAAACACACCTAATGGATGCACAAGATTGGTTAAAAACCCTAGTTGGACAAGAATATGCCTAGGGAGGACGAAAATGACCTAATTGGTCATCCAATGACACAAACACACCTATTGGATGCACAAGATTGGTTAAAAACCCTAATTGGACAAGAATATGCCTAGGGAGAACGAAAATGACCTAATTGATCATCCAATGACACAAACACACCTATTGGATGCACAAGATTGGTTAAAAACCCTAATTGGACAAGAATAAGCCTAGGGAGGACGAAAATGACCTAATTGATCATCCAATGACACAAACACACCTATTGGATGCACAAGATTGGTTAAAAACCCTAATTGGACAAGAATATGCCTAGGGAGGACGAAAATGACCTAAATGTTAATCCAATGACACAACTCAACTTATTGGATGCACAAGATTGGTTAAAAACCCTAATTGGACAAGAATAAGCCTAGGGAGGACGAAAATAACCTAATTGATCATCCAATGACACAAACACACCTATTGGATGCACAAGATTGGTTGAAAACCCTAATTGCACAAGAATATGCCTAGGGAGGAGGAAAATGACCTAAATGTTAATCCAATGACACAAATGAACTTATGGGATGCACAAGATTGGTTAAAAATCCTAATTGGACAAGAATAAGCCTAGGGAGGACGAAAATGACCTAAATGCTAATCCAATGACACAACTCAACTTATTGGATGCACAAGATTGGTTAAAAACCCTAATTGGGCAAGAATAAGCCTAGGGAGGACGAAAATGACCTAATTGATCATCCAATGACACAAACACACCTATTGGATGCACAAGATTGGTTAAAAACCCTAATTGGACAAGAATAAGCCTAGGGAGGACGAAAATGACCTAATTGATCATCCAATGACACAAACACACCTATTGGATGCACAAGATTGGTTAAAAACCCTAGTTGGACAAGAATATGCCTAAGGAGGACGAAAATGACCTAATTGATCATCCAATGACACAAATGAACTTATTTGATGCACAAGATTGGTTAAAAACCCTAATTGGACAAGAATAAGCCTAGGGAGGACAAAAATGACCTAATTGATCATCCAATGACACAAACACACCTATTGGATGCACAAGATTGGTTAAAAACCCTAATTGGACAAGAATAAGCCTAGGGAGGACGAAAATGACCTAATTGATCATCCAATGACACAAACACACCTATTGGATGCACAAGATTGGTTAAAAACCCTAATTGGACAAGAATAAGCCTAGGGAGGACGAAAATGACCTAATTGATCATCCAATGACACAAACACACCTATTGGATGCACAACATTGGTTAAAAACCCTACTTGGACAAGAATAAGCCTAGGGAGGACGAAAATGACCTAATTGATCATCCAATGACACAAACACACCTATTGGAAGCACAAGATTGGTTAAAAACCCTAATTGGACAAGAATATGCCTAGGGAGGACGAAAATAACCTAAATGTTAATCCCATGACACAAATGAACTTATTGGATGCACAAGATTGGTTAAAAACCCTAATTGGACAAGAATAAGCCTAGGGAGGACGAAAATTACCTCATTGATCATCCAATGACACAAACACACCTATTGGATGCACAAGATTGGTTAAAAACCCTAATTGGACAAAAATATGCCTAGGGAGGACGAAAATGACCTAAATGTTAATCCAATGACACAAATGAACTTATTGGATGCACAAGATTGGTTAAAAACCCTAATTGGACAAGAATAAGCCTAGGGAGGACGAAAATGACCTAATTGATCATCCAATGACACAAACACACCTATTGGATGCACAAGATTGGTTAAAAACCCTAATTGGACAAGAATATGCCTAGGGAGGACGAAAATGACCTAATTGATCATCCAATAATACAAACACACCTATTGGATGCACAAGATTGGTTAAAAACCCTAGTTGGACAAGAACATGCCTAGGGAGGACGAAAATGACCTAATTGATCATCCAATGACACAAAAACTCCTATTGGATGCACAAGATTGGTTAAAAACACTAATTGGACAAGAATAAGCCTAGGGATGACGAATATGACCTAAATGTTAATCCAATAACACAAATGAACTTATTGGATGCACAAGATTGGTTAAAAACCCTAATTGGACAAGAATAAGCCTAGGGAGAACAAAAATGACCTAAATGTTAATCCAATGACACAACTCAACTTATTGGATGCACAAGATTGGTTAAAAACCCTAATTGGACGAGAATAAGCCTAGGGAGGACGAAAATAACCTAATTGATCATCCAATGACACAAACACACCTATTGGATGCACAAGATTGGTTAGAACCTCTAATTGGACAAGAATATGCCTAGGGAGGACGAAAATGACCTAAATGTTAATCCAATGACACAAATGAACTTATTGGATTCACAAGATTGGTTAAAAACCCTAATTGGACAAGAATAAGCCTAGGGAGGACGAAAATGACCTAATTGATCATCCAATAATACAAACACACCTATTGGATGCACAAGATTGGTTAAAAACCCTA